>PVJL010012503.1:0-15124 GCA_004026885.1 Lyroderma lyra | reverse complement strand
TGACAACACATGATGTTTTCAATGCAATTTTTTTCTTGGTATTAAAGGAGTTTATCCCACTTCAATAATTATATATATACTTTGCAGTACTGATAGCCCCATAGTATGTCATTGTATCCCATAATAAATTAAATTGCACTTTTATAATTGGATATTTGGGTAAGTTTCTTATTTTTCATTCTTATAAATGCCACTATAATACACATTGGTAGGTATATCCTGATACACTTATCCAATTATTTTACAAAAACATTAGATGACAAAAAAGCCCATGAATCTCATGTGATTGTTACAGTTTGGTGTTCATTGACTGAGAATATAGCCCGGGAATATTAGAAAATCTGGCACATAAAAAGAACTCATTGAATGAATAAATTCACCTTTAACATGTTTTGACATTAAAACAGCATTTATATTTTAAAAATTAATTTATTTTAACATCTTTTGGGAGGTATAATTGCTATAAAAGAACTTCACATATTCAACGTGTATAATTTGATGAGTTTGGACATATACCTACCCCCATGATATCATAACCTGCCTTCACTTTCATGTGAAGAGTTTTTTGTCATCATTTGCCATTGTTGTTTCTAATAATAATTCGCTGAATTTTTGCTACATAAAGCAATCATTACAGGCAAGAGAAAGATGCACTTGTATTACAAACTCACTATTCAAAATTCTGAGAACTTATATTCCTCTTATAAACACAAAAGCCTCTAGGAACCAACATATTTGAGGACTTGCCTGTGACATCCTATATTATGTAGAGTCAAGAATACTGGTCACAGTGCATGAGGTGCAACAAGGCCTGGTGGGCGAGGAGGGAAGAGTGGGTAAGGAAAGAGGAAGGAAGACTGGGGAAAGGTGTAAAGCAAGACATCCATCCAACTCACTGGGTCTGAAATGCGACCTAATGGGAAAATAAACTCAGGATCCCAGGTGTGTTTATACTTTGCTTCTGGTAGTAATGAACTTTTATGATGTAATTAATGGAAAGTGTCTTCATGCTTTTGCAGAGGTATTAAGATCCCACAGTTTGGTTATATGCATCTTGTAACTCTAGCACCTAGAGCAGTGGCTAGGATTTAGTAGGAACTCAATAAAATTCTGTGGAATGAGTGACTATATAGTACTCTTTATTCTATGGAGACACCTGGATTTTCTACATTGCAATATTTCTAGAGTCTTACAGTGAGCTAGTTGAAGGTCATGAGTGTCAACTACAGGCTTATCATCTTCAGCAGCAATGGATCTAGATTCTTATTTATGCTACCTTTAAGCCCCTGCCTTGCTCCAGGTTCCTACACAGTAAACTCAGCTTGCCACCTTTCTTTTTACAATCCACTTAACCAAGATTAATGATCTGAGGCAAAATAACCTCCAGCAATTTTCTTTATCCAGCTAGCACCACACAAAAAAATAAATTAAAAATTAATAGTAATATAATATCATAGCCCTCTCACTGTCATGCTACAATATAGTCTTAATTTTTATTAATTGCCAATGGTATGCAATAGAAATATTACATTGGAAGATCCAATTTGATCCTGATGTCTCTTGCTTATTTTATTGCTGTGTATTAGTATTAGGGTATAATAATTAATATTAAGGTCAAATAAATCCAAACATAATTGCTGAACTAATAACACCTAATAATAATTAAACTAGTCAAATTGAATAAGGAGTTATGATAAAAGCATCCTTCAGCTAAAATGAGTATTTCTAAACCACAGACCCTAATCTAGGGTTCATTTCTTTTCTGCTTTTGTCCATTTACCTTCCTCCAAAATTAATCTCAACCAACTTTCTCATCTGAGAATTTCCACTTACCCTGGCATGTTCTTTTCAATCACCAAAGATTGACCTAATACGACCTCAGATAAAAAAAAATATTGTTGATTTTACAAGTTATAAAAAATTTCAGGCTTTCATTTCTGGTGCCGAATCTTACCTTTGTCAAACATGCACATACTCATGGTTCCGAGGAACTTCTTGGTTATATTATCAGAAGAATTGTGCATATACTAAAAAAGTACTTATAAGTTAATACTTACTTTTTTTCAATATGGTTAAATCTAAATTACTATTTGATAACAGCATTTTAAGTCCTTTACCATTTTACCCCAGGGTAAATTAATTTGTTTTGATTTAAAAATTTTTGAAGTTGCATTAGTAAGGAAAATAAATGCCATAGTATATTCAATAATTATGAGTTTCCTTAGCATCACATAAGAAAATAAAATTAAATGTTTATTTGGTTAGTTTATCAAATTTCTGCATAATTAATTAAAAGTCTACATTAATAGTTAGGAATCTATTTAATAAAAGTACTTTGGCAAAAAATTGTATCTAATATTGCACTTTAATTGACATAACTTGTGACATTTATTATTGGTTAGAAAAATAAAAAGTATATATATGTGTGTGAGTGTGTGCGTGTGTGTGTGTGTATACATAATGACTATCTCATATTTATGTTTATATAGATGATTTTATATCTGTTCAACACTATATATTTGACAGTGTTTTAAGATTTTAGTTAATAATAATGAATTAATTACAGAACTGCAATTACCAGTGAACATATGGTAGAAAATAATTTTTCTGCAGTAGCATTTTTGTTCATTTGTCCTTTAAAATGTCAGTATTTATTTTACCTCTAAATTATTAGCTTCAAAATATAAAACACGCTGAGTGTCAAGTGCTTGTGTGATCAAATTTCAATTCGTCATTGTGGTTTTATACCAGCCATTGTCAGCATTAGCTCCTCTTCATTGTTAACAGCAAATAGCAGTGTACTTTTATTACAGCATAATTTTAAAAGCCCAGTAGTACTATTATCAAACATTGAAAACAGTTTCTTCTATAGATTTGAAAAATAATGTAGAGAAATATTGTAGTTGCCTTTGAATTGCCTGACACATGAAAATAAGAGACCTAAATACCTCTGAACAAGCTGGTCTTAAAAGTAGTGACTGTATTTATAAAAAGTGGTATAATAAAGTCTGTACAATTCATTTAAAACATATGTCAACTGTAAATGCAGTTTGTCAAGAGCATTTTAAAATGAGCAATCTTCTACATAAATTATCTCAGTTGTTTACTTCTCTATCTTATTCTTTTAAAAATTTACTGCTTTATCCCTCATACACATAAGCAAAACAGTACTTAGCATTAAGAAATAGCATAAGAAATAGATTTCGTCTTTTACATTACACACATATATATACACATTGTAAAATCTTTAAATGATGCCTCATTCAGAATCATGTTACAAAAACTTTCTAAGAATAATATCAAATTGAGTTCCCTTAATAATATAAAAAATTATGTGTATTTGAATTCCATTGTAAGAGCTTTTCCGAAAAAGCACCATAAAGAAATTATGAAAGTTGAAAAAAGTCAATTAAAATTCTGCTCTATCAACAAAGGCATGTAGCATTTATGTTAGTAGTATTATATCAAAATATTTAAATTTGAACAGGGCGTATGTGTAAACAAACCCTGGCCCATAGTTAATGTTAACAAATTCTAAAAGAAGGAATCAATAAATAAAAAATGAATGAGCAATAAATAAGAAAGGAAATACATATCATAATGCTTATTAAATTACCTTTTATAAAGAAAATCTATCTTTTTATGTATTCCTCCTTTTTCCAAAGGTTAGTTTCTATGACATTTTATATATTCTTTTGCTTATCAGATACTATAATAAAAATCTTAAATGAGAGCCGTTTTTGTCTACACCATATATATGGAAATATTTGATAGTTTGAAGAGTGAAATAACTCCCCTAAAATAAAGTACTAAATACATAAGAGCACAGGTCTTGTCTACGAGCATTTTTTTTGCATCCAGGTAGAAGAAATGAAGTATTTATACAACAGCTATTGTGCGCTCGTATCTCAGTGATCTTCAATGTCTCCTTTCAATGTAAAACTTGAAACAGCCTAAAAATTAGAATTATTGCCCCCATTTTATCATTATATGAATGTGGATATAGTGACAGGATATCCCAGTGTCATCTAGTTAGCAATTAACTAAGATCCGTATGCCTCCCGCTTCATGAAGATCACAGCACACTCTTAAAGGAGAAGTCCCTGTTTTCTCCACTTCAACAAGATGATGTTGTAGGGCAGGAAAAATAGTTTTCCCTCTACCGTTTAGGTCTTTGCTGAGACACCCCCTGTAATAAAAGACAGATTAGTAGGAGAAAAACAAACAAAAATGTAATAACATGTGTACCTCTTGTATACAAGGGAGAGACCCAGAATAACTGAGTGACTCCCGAAAAATAAACCAAACCGTCACTAACTTTAGTTAAAAACAAAAGATTCTGGGGAGAAGGGAAAGTTCCCAGATGGTCACCAGGAGAGACACAGTAAACAAGGGTGAGATTGTTAGGCAATTCAACGTCCTGTCAATGTTAAGTGTCTAGTGACAGAGCTGACGCAGAGTTTAAGCAGAGCTGGAGACGGCCTGTCAGAAGGGCAGTGGGAGAGACCCCTGGCCGGGACACCAGCCCCGGTCAGTGCTGGGTGGTGTCCACGCTTCGTCCCAGAGCAAACACTAAACCTGTTCTCTTACAGTTTTCCCCCTTCATCTATTGGTTTTACATATTAAAGAACTACAACTCCTAAAGTTATCCTTTGGATGATTGAAAAATAGCTATGTAAATCTTTTTATTTTTTCCTCTCCATTCTCCATAGACATTTGCCCATCTCTACTGCCTTCAAGTATTCCTTCACACTCCTGGGCTCCTTTCCCCACACTGATTCCAGGAAGCTGTGACCTGCAAATGCCTCTCTGCTAAAATTTCAAGACGACTAAGAAAAAAAGGGGGAGAGTTTTCGAACTCAAGATTTGGAGAGTCCTCAGCATCCACCCCTCAGATAAGCTCTCCCTTTTACGTATTGTAGGAAGGTGAACCCCACCACCTTCAATTCCTCAAATCACCTGGTCAATTCTTGTCTTAGCACCTCTCATTATCTCACATAAGCCTGTCTTCGTTTGCTTCTGTGTTTTCCCTCTAGTCTACTTTGGAAGGCAAAGTACGTATAGGACGTGATCTTATTTCTCTCACTCCTGTGTAGTCAGCACCAATATGTCTACTTGAAACACACTCAATCCATACGTATTTACTAATTTAACAAATCTAAAAATACAGGATACAATCACACAATTCTGGAGTTTATGTACTAGATGCTACCAAGAAAACAGAAAGTTGCAGTTTCTTACAATTTCAGAGTAAGGAATAAAACATCTGAACTGAACTACTATTCATGACTCCGGGGACAGTTTAAAGGCAGATAGCCTTGAACCTGCACCAGCATAGAGGACAGTCTGCTGAGGCAAAGGATATAGATTTCAGTTTGCTGTTTAAAAGAAGGAGAAATGTTTAAATGTAGCGTTTGTGAAGAAAACAGCAGTGAGATAACAAAGATAGATTCACGGAGAGCTGACCGAGCATGAGAACTCCACTGAGTGTATACAGCAAGAATTGGTAGTAAGCCTTCTTTCATTCATTTATTCAACATTCATTAAACATCTCCTTTAACCGTGTTGACCAATTTCTTGTTTCTTTTTCGGAGGTTTAAATCTATATCCAAATGGTCCTTCTTATTTGCTACGCAGCCACTTAAAGATAAGGGTATCAGAAGACTTTCTATTTGTGCATAAAGGTGCAGCAGATGAAGAATCATTTCTTTGGAGAAGCTTCCAAAATGATGAATGATTACTAAATAACTTTATGCATTGCATTTTTTACAAGTGTGTAAAATTTTAGTGAGTTTATTTTCTAAACTACTTTACAAAATCTAAAGTAAAAACCCTTGTTATGATAATTTAGCTTTACAGTTCTTTCTTTGAACCTCAATGTATCTATTTGAAGGCTCCCATAAAACAAATTTATTAGTATTCTGCTATGCAATGTATATTTACTATTGTATAATACTTACGTAAAGGAAATCTTGCTCAGGCATCTCTCTCTCTCTCTCTCTCTCTCTCTTTCTGCCAGTCAAAGGTTTTAGAAAATAAGAGGGAGGAAAAGTTCTACATATTGCTTAATATATATGCTACCAACAAGAATTTGGAAAAACAGCGAATATAATTTGGAAGAGATAACAAAAACAGGAAGATTGAGAGTATTTTAAAGTAGACTGAAAGAAACAAAAAGTAAACGTCTTCCTGGTGGGTGGAGCTAATGCTCTGGTGTGAGTATGACATAAAGAGGTTCGTTGTCTCTCTGGCCCCAGACGTGCTTACACCCTGTCTTCTTTTTGTGGCACATGATTTATAAACTATTTAAGGTGTTACAAAGTTATCTGCTGCTAGCTACTCCGGGCTTGTTTTTGTAGACCGTGGGCTCCTCTGAAGGAACGCAAGGAGCCGTTCTACACAGCTTGGCCCCATGTCTTCTGAGCACCTCTCCCTCTTTCCCACGTTCAGTCACCTTTCTAGCACACTGGCCTCCTTACGGGTCCTAGTACAGGGGGGCCGGCTCCGTGGTACGTTGTCCTCTGCCTGGAGCCCTCCTCTGCCAGACAGCCCCGTGGCTTACTGATGGTCTCACCCTGGACTTCTCCCATACAGAGAGACTGTGACCAGGAGCTGGAGTGAGAGAGTGGGAGCGTCAGGTAGGAATGGAGGAGAGCCCACCGGGGGTGCCCCATCAGAACCCCCTCTGAGGCCGGTGAGTCCGTCCTTCCAGGCCCTGCAAGAAGCTTCAGAAGGCCTCCCAGAGCCAGTCGCCTAAGTCAGCAACGGGGAGACCCTGCCCCTGACGGGTTGGGCCCCCGAAGGAAAAGGCCGTAGGGCAGAGAACGGAAGGACTCGGGGCTAGCGTTCTAGGCGGACGTTACTGGCCACGGTGAGTCTGCCCTTGCAGGAAAGTGTCCACCACAGCTAGGCAACAGAAATGGGCCGGAAACCTCTCTTCTCCTGCATCCTCTCAGCTATCTGTCCACATCTGACCACCTTAGTTAAAGTCCCCATGTCCCCACCGTTCTCCTGCATAGCCCTCATCATCATTTGACATTTACCGGTGACCAACCAGCTTTGGGAATTTGGGGGAGGGGTGGGCCTGCCTGGGGACACCCACAAGGAGGGTGCATTTATAGAGAATTAAAGACATCACCAAGCACACTAAACATCTGCTTTTCATTTTCACCACGCACTGGCGATTGTAAACGACATCATGATAAACACACACTTTTTTCTAGGGGATTGACAACCCACACCCCTGGGCCTCCCTTGATATTTTGATTTATTCAATTAAATTCTGACTCTTTAAAATATACTTTCTATGAAGACAGATTTAGAAGCTATTTTTTTCATTAATGTAACTTCAGTGCTTGAATGTGTGTGTGTGTGTGTGAGAGAGAGAGATGAAGAGAGAGAATTAATTTCATGAACTCATCCTAGATGAAGTGCTACACACCTCATGACAGTCACCTTTAATGGACTCCCCTTGGGACACTATGCACCGAGGACAGAGTCCAGTCCACCCTTCAAAGCAGTTTTGGAACTCCTTTTTTCTGGAATGGCCATCAGAGCTGTCATTGTACCCAAAATCTGACAATTAAGTTAGTGAACTTGCAAGCATGCACTTACATTCAAAGAGCTGTACAAACAACTCAGTAGGGTGTGATGACCTCGGCAAGCTCATGGTGGCAAATTGTCAGATCCAGCAATGAGGTATATAGCACATTTTTTAGGGTGAGTTCGCAGAATTAATTGTCCGACCTCACACACACACACACACACACACACACACACACACACACACCCTGCTTTCCCTCCCCACCAGAACAAGAGGGGGGACAATGACTAAAAGAGAAGCTTGATGCAAGTAAGCGGGTGAAGGAAAACACTAAGCCCCCCAAAATTTTTTAGACTCCTGGGAGACAAAAGAAAACAAGATGAAATAAAAATTAAATAACACACAATTTTTGTCCTCATCCCCCAACCCCCACCCTCAGGTAAGAAATATTAAAAATCAATAAAAATTTTTACTCAAGGAGAAAGGAAGGTGTGGGATGAAAGTTATACTTCTCTGAATATAATGTATTTATAAGTTTGACTTTAGAAACACACTCTTGTTTTACATAATTGTAAAATAAAATTCAATCAGTTAAAAAAATTCTCAAGTATTCAAAGCAAACTCTTTCTTGCACTAATTTTAAAACACAGTAATTCAACTATATGTGTCTGTTGAGATATGTCTCCAAAAAAAAAAAAACAAAAAAAACAAAAAAAATAAATAAAAGAACACAATGAGTGCAAAGAAATCTTAGATTTCCAGTGGAAGAAAAGTGATACAAATATAAACTCAAAGAAGTTAAGTAAAAATTCTACAATTTTAACTTTGAATTTAAAATTTTAATATGAAAATGTTACACGTATTTCTTTAAAATATTTGGTAGCTCTATGTAGAAAAATAGCAATTTTAGTTGGTTATTAGTGGAAAACATTGATTAATATATGTGATCAACCCAGTATACTTAACATTAGCCAAACAAGCTAATTTAAAATCTCAAAGTTATATTTTCATTTTAAAATCAATAATGATGAGTTAACATTATGAACATTAAGGTCAAAACTTTATGTATTCTGCATATCTCATTGTGATTTTGAACCATCTTCAAAATCTTCCCTGTTTGTGCAAATAGTTACTGTTTTATTTTAATGAGGTCAATATGCAAAATTCTTGAAATAGGAAAGAGTAAAGAATATATGTTGCTTCCTTGGATCTCACACATTTACTGATATTTGCCTCTATTTTGTCAGTGAAATGCAGTGGGAGTGTCCAATAATAGTAATTATCTCCAAACTCAATATTTCTACATGTGTAGGACTCCTTTTTGGCTTTTGAAAAAAATAATAAATAAATAAAAGCTAATGGAGGAAAAGATCACATACTCTGCTCTAAATAATGAATCTAATACCTGGACACATGTTGTCACACTTGAAGCTATACACTTATTTTAGCCTGTTATTGGATAAAACATTTTCTCAGTTCCACTCTTGGAGCTGCTTTTGAAGCTAGTTTATGAGTCAGGGAAATCAATATTATTGCATTGAAAACACACAACAACGCGTTGTTAATTAGAGGTACCCTGTTGTTCTACTTTGAAATAAGAAAAGAAAACTTCCATAAAGTTTAGAAGGAGAGAAGGCCTTATCATTATACCTGCTAATAGGTTTCCCTACTTCATAATTTGTTTCACATCATATAAAAACATCTAATTCTAGCTTTCGATACTTATTTAAATGAAATTACAAAGAAATCTTAAAACTCTGAGAAGTAGGTTGAAACACTTTACAAAAAGACAGAATAGACTGAGAAGCAAATTGCAACATTGATATAAACACAGAACAGATTGAGAAGCAAATGGAAACACTTGATATAAACATAGGACAGCTGGGGAAAAGCTACAACCTAAAACTACGCAACTACTGGAGTGTCAATATTATTTAGTGACAAAGCGTGGCCACCAACCTCCAGAGAGGCTGCCTGGATTTGCACCCTGCCTCCACCCCTTAACCAGCTGTAAGACCTTGGGTAAGTGAATCAACCCCTCTGTGCTTTGGTTTCTTCGTTTCTACAGTGGTATCTACCTTCCAAGGTATTTGGAAGATTAATGATTTAATAATGGTACATACAACACATTTAGAAGGCTGCCCGCCACATGGCAAACATTAAGCAGGTGAGAGTCTTCCATGTTTCTTTTGCTTTGTTAAGTTACCCTGTCTTCATTTGCTTGACTATTTTCTCTTATATTAAGAATAGGCTCGAATTACTGATTTTTCCAATTAGAATGCTCTCTAAGGTGGGATGAAAAATCTTTTATTCCAAAAGAGTGCCCATAGTTAGCAATTCAATTTGTTCTGGTTCATTTGACTTTTGCAGGCTGGAAATATTTTCTGGGAATTTCTTAGTCTTCTACGTCACGGTCAATTTGGAGCCCCCCTTCAGCCTTTTCATATTCCTGACCGCTCAGAGCCAGTGCAGCTCTGTTCCTTGAGGGCCTGCAGGGCAGCTGAGGTGGGGGACACCTTTTCCAAGGCAGGCATGGCACCTCGACACAAGATTTCTCATGCCCGCTGACCTATTTCTGAATATATCCTTAACCTTTAAAAATATTACAGATAACTGCTTTTCCTTTTACAGGTATAAGAGCATCTCAAAGTTATACTCTTGAGTTCAATTTTTAACATCTTTTAACACCTTTTCCACTTATCAGGGTACTTGATACTTTAATAAAATGCTTTTGTTTTATTACTTTGGTTTTCATTGCCCATCCATCTCTACGTGTTCCTGTTTCCACTTGGGTATTGCTTCATATTTTTCCAGATTTTTTATGAATTCAAGATTTCTTTCTTTTAGTAAGTTATGGGTAAATAAATCTAGAATTCAGAATCAGTATTCACATAGTACCAGCTTTATATATTTAATTGATAAACTTTATAAGTAGTATCCTGTTCTTAATGGATATACACAAATGATATTATACCAAATTTTCTGAATTTTAAGTGCATCTGTCTGCATTTAATGTATTATTGCTAACACACACATAACATGCTTTTAAACTGAATCAATACAGGATTGATCTACGTGTCTTCAAATTTCAAGTTATTACACGCTTTTTGAATGTAGTTTCATATTTGTGTGCTATTTTGATAAGAATTTTAACTCAGATCTTATAAAATGACATTTCCTTAAATTGTTTAGAATACCCTGAACGACGAATTGGTAGAAAGAAATCAGAGTTAGAGTAAAAGGGTTGACAATTAGGTGGTTCTTTACGAACATGTTGCCATTCCTCTAAGAAATAATTGGTGATGTCCAGGAAGAAAAGAATTCCAGTAACACCAGGCACGCCGGCACAGCCACAGTGACATAGAGGGTACCGTGCCTCTCCGTCATGTGTACTTCTGGAATACCAGGCACTGGGCAAAAGGCCACTTCTTCCCCTGACATTTTATTCTGTGGGTCTAAGGCAGATTGTTTGATTCTTAAAACGGAATTCTTGCTCGATATGTTGTAGTTACCTCCCTCTTTGTAGGCATAGAATTAGTGACCCCTGGTCCAAAACCTCAGCCTAAGGACTGAATTCCTAAGGTTTTCTGTCTGTTATACAAGATTTGATGAAGTTCAACTTGGAATCCACCTTTCTTTTTTTTTTCTTTTTTTTTTTTTTTTTATATTTCCCTGATGTATTCCTTTCCTAAGCTGTTGTAACCAAGTATCATAAACTGCAAGGCTTGAAACATTTATTGTATCATAATTCTGGCAGTTAGAAGTACAAAATCAAAGCAGTGGCAGGTCGTGGTCCCTCAACAGCGGATCCTGCGTTGCCTCCGGCAGCTTAGGTAGGCCCAGGACATTGCAGGCTGGTGACCGCGTGACTCCATTCTGCCTCTACCTTCAAACGATCATCTGCCCCCTGTGTGTGTCTCTTCTCTCCCTATGAGGCAGTCAGACATACTGCATTAGGGCCCACGTTAATGACCTCATGTTATCTAACTACACCTACAAAACCCTATTTGCAAAGAAGGTCGTATTCATAGGTCTACAGATTAGGAGTCCACTATATCTCTTAGGAGGACATGATTAAACACACAATACCCAGGGTACCAAGTAATAATTTTATCTCTGGCAGGATTTGAGCCTTTTACAATTTAAGGTTTAGATGACTGTACTTGATTATCAGTAACTTAATTTACATGACAATTTGTTTTGGATTACTTTGTTATATTTATGGAGATGGGTGAATTAATTGAGTTGGAATACATTTATTGATTTCCTATAGGCAAGGTGCTGAGACAGGTTGTGAAGGGTACACATACAAGTTAAGCACAGACCTTTTAAAAGAGCTTAAACAGATAACAGCACTGAATACTACAAATTTAGAATAGAAAATAAGAAGTGTTCTAAGAGACCGGAGCCAAACATATGGTGATGAGAAGAGAACGGAGACCGGGTGGTGAACACATAATGCAGCACAGATACGATGTACTATAGAGTTGTACACCTGGATCCTATGTAATTCTTATTAACCAATGTCACCCCATTATGTCTAAAATAAAAAAAAAAAACATAAAAAAGAGAAATGAAAAAAATGCAAGGAAGAAGGAGAGCGTCTATGTTAAAGAGACTCCTCAGCTAATAGCCATGGTCCTACAAGGCAGAGTGTTTCCTCTCTCCCCACTGAGATCGTGAGATCTGCAAAGTTCTTCCCACTCTTTGAATATAAAGGGCAACCCAAAGAAAACCAGAATTTATTTCTAAAATAGTGTGTATTTATTCTTGCATGTTTAAACTTCAATCAAAGTACTCCCTCTTTGATGCAAGACACCTATCAAGATGCCTTTCCACTGCTCAAAACAGTTTTTGAACTCATTGATTTTGATGCCTTTTCGTGCTTTTGCTGTCTTTTGTTTTACCTCTTCCACATCAGCAGAACGTTTCTCTTTGAGGACTTTTTACCTCTCCCTTGGGGTGAGATCAGGTGAGCAGGGAGGATGAGGCATGGGGTCATGCTGGTTTTGGTAAAAGAGTGCTGCACACTCAGCGCGGTGTGGGCAGGTGCGGTGTCCTATCACACGTTGTTCGTGCAAATCTCCCACCATGAAATAGGCAAAGACATGGAAAGAGTCTCCAACATTTCCCTGAAGCCAAACGCAGCCTTTCACAGCACCAGCTGGTACGTTGCTGCAGATGGTTCTTAGAACACTCACCTACTGGGGGAAACCTGTCACCCACCAGACAATAATTCCAGATTACTTGGGTCTCCCCTCGTACAGCAGCATTTATGCTGCTGTGTTCATGACTTAAACCACTTCTCCTCAAGGTGTGGCCTACACCAGTGCTATTCTGTTTCAGCCCGTGGTGAGATAAATACAGAGAGTGTGAGTAAGCTTGTTGAAAGCTTTAAAGTAACCTTGGTAATTTTACACATAGTGGATGCAATAATAAATTTTAAAGTGAAAAAAAAAATTTTAAAGTGAGTTTGTGCTTCATCTGCTCCTTTTTCCTTTTTTTATTCTAGTAATTTGTTTTCATTTGATTTTACAAAAGTAGACTCATAATATATTGAAATTTTAAAAATTAAACTGATGTTTCATCTCAGTAAGTAAGGGCTGTCTCTCGGAGAAGAACCACAGTAGAGTAGGACCTCAGGCCGAATCCCTTTCTGACCCACACATCACACAGACAGCAGAAGGAGGATCAGGTGACTAGTGCAAACTGGAATTCTTTTTATTCTTATCCAGACTGGTCTAGATTGTCTAGAGCAGCATCGCAGGTATAAAGATAATTACCTTTTGGAAGAGAGACGGAGTTTGTCCTGATTATGCCCAGCTTTGAGAGTCACACTCCTATGTTCAAAGCAGCACGTGTAATTGGAAGAACACTAACCTAATTGTTAGAGGACTGCTGTCCATGTCAGCTCTCCCCCTTCCTAGAGGAATGACCTTGGACACTCCTGCACCTCACTCTTTAGAATTGCCTCTCATCTATCACAGAGAGCTTTTTGTTTTTGTCCTCTTTTTTTTTTTTTGCATCAGTCAGATAAGATTTGGCATATGAAAATTTTCTGTGGTATTCAAAGTTTCTTAGACATAGAGGGAATTACAATTTTACAGCAAGTATGGAGTTGTTTCCTCAGGAGTATGCCAATAAGAAAAATGTTCCTTAAGTTAAATCTTAGACAAAAACAAAGACATACATTTTTCCTGAGTCTTTCTATAAGAATTTTTTGGCTAAGACATAATGAATCTTTACAAAGTGATTTTTTTTCAGTTTTTCAATAACCTGACTTAAAGATAAACCTAGACGTATTGTTCCACCACCTTTCAAGGATGGATTGTAAAAGCATTCAAATACCATAAAATATATAAATGTCTTCGCCTTATTGAAATGAAAGAGAAATTGAATATAATTTTTTTCCAAAATGGCTTTCAAAATAAACATGATAACAACTGTTACAGTCACACAATTACTCAGCCTACTTTACAAACTACAGAGAAAGTCAGATTCCAGTGGAATACCAGAGCCCATTCATGGCTCCTCCAACCAGGAGCCTAAATAGTAAATATGAGGGCTGTCCAGAAAAAAATCCAGCCATAAATGCCTCCATTTTCATAGTGCATGGCTGGATATTTTCCGGACAGTCCTTGTATTGACTATGGTAGTTTCTTTATCTATGAATACATAATTGGGTGTGGGTGTGCATGATAGTAAACAGGTGAGAAAAATTACCTTAGATTGTTTTATATTTCTCTGCAAAAATAGATAGGATATTATTGTAGATCAGCTGAAAACCAAGACCTTAAACCAGCGTAATTCCCATCCCTGTGTTAAAAAACACCAGTGTACATTCCTATCGCTTCCTACACTGAGATAAGGCAAAAGTAACTTGTCTTTTGCTCCAGGAGTTACCTGCTTGTGGAAGATAAGACATGGAGCAACTGGACTGCTTACTTACCAAGATTAAGTTTGCTCTTCCAGCCTTACTTCAAATCCTAACTTCTTTGATCTACCTGCAAAGCCAAAGCTGTTGTATAACTTGTCCAATCCCAACCAACTCCACACTGAACATACTTACTTTCAAATCGCATATAAAGTACTGCATAGGAAATATAGTCAATGATGTTGCAATAAGTATGTATCATGATGCGAAGTGAGCACTGCATTTATTGGGGAGCACTTCATAACTTATATAAATGTCTAAACACTACGCTTGCTGTCCACTTGAAAAATAATAGAATATTAAATGTCAACTGTAAGTGAAAAATAATTTAAAAAATTTTTTAAATGTTATACACCAAATAAATAAATGAACAAAAAATGAAAACATCATGTATCCCAGATTCTAAAACATCTGTTGATGCATTCCCTTAATTTTCTTGCTTAGAGACTCTCTTTTTTTTTTTTTTTTTTTTTTTTTTTTTTTTTTTTTTTTTTTTTTTTTTTTTTTTTTTTTTTTTTTTTTTTTTTTTTTTTTTAATTCATTTTTATTGTTAGACTTATTGGGGTGACATCTGTTAGCAAGGATTACATAGGTTTCAGGCATACAATTCCACAGTGCATTGTCAACTTGATGCATAATAAGTTCAC
>PVJL010012502.1:0-36912 GCA_004026885.1 Lyroderma lyra | reverse complement strand
GCTCAGCCCTTCTACCCCTCAAAAAGTTCCAGAGGCTGATTCCCAAACTCCTTCTGTCCCCAGCTCCCCAGTCTCTCTCCCCTCCCCCAAACAGCGCAGCTCCGAATAGTCAGCAGGGATCGCGTCCCGCGTGGTCCGTCTCTGCTCCCTTCCCTCTCCCCGACTCGCCCCTTTCTCGCCAGCCTTCAGGTTTACTTGCAACTTGTGGATTTCTCAGCAGCCGGTTTGTCACTCAGGGTCCGCTTTCTTGGCTCCTGGACGGCCGTTCAATTGTGTTTTCTGGGAGAGGCTTTAGGAACCTCCTCTCCAGTCGCCATCTTGTCTTCTCTCCTCATTTAGTTTTATTTTTCAATTACATTTTACGTAAAATATTATTTTGGTTTCAGTTGTACAGCATTAGTGATGAAACATTTATATAACTTACAAAATCCTTTTTCCAACACATCTGGTTCCTATTTGACACCATATACTCATGTAGTTATTATAATGTTATTGACCATATGCACTATGCTGCACTTTATATCCTTATGACTATTTTGTGACTATGAATTTGTACTTCTTAATTTCTTCACCTTTTTCACCCATACCTCCCACCTTCCTCCCATCACCCCAACATATCTAGTACCTATCTGATGTCACCCATAGTTATTGCAACATTTTTTATTATATTCCCATATTATACCCTACATTCCCATAATTATTACTTTGTAACCACCAAACTGAACTTCCCAAACCCTTTCCCTTATTTCACCCTTCCCCCAACCCTCCTCCCATCTGGCAACAAACCAAATGTTTTCTGTATCTATAAATGTATTCTTGTTCTGCTTGTTTATTTTCTTCTCTGGATTTCACTTATAAGCAGTCAACTTGCATTCATCATCCTCTGACACTCTACTCAGTGCAATATCCTCCATATCTTTTGAGTGAAGCCTTTAATCTATTTATATTGAAGGTAATCCGGTTTTTGGTTTTTTTTTTTTTTTTTTTTTTTTTTTTTTTTTTTTTTTTTTTTTTTTTTTTTTTTTTTTTTTTTTTTTTTTTTTTTTTTGCATTTTGGTATGTGGGTAGCTCCCTGGCTGGGAATCGAACCCAGGCCACAGCGCTGACAGTGCCAGCGCCAAAGCCTTAAGCCACTACACCATCAGGGAACTCCCAATTTTGCTTTTTTTCCTCCATATTAAACTAGTCCCTCTAAGATTCCTTGTAGTACTAGTTTGTTGGTGATCAGCTCCTTTAGGTTTTCCTTGTCTGGGAAGTTCTTAATTTGTCCTTCAATTTTGAATGATAGCTTTGCATGGTTAAGTAATCTTGGTTGTAGATCCTTGCTTTTCATTACATTGAATATTTTCTGCCATTCCTTTCTGGCCTGCAAAGTTTCTGTTGAGAAATCAGCTGACAGTCTTATGGGAGCACACTTATAAGTAACTAGTTGCTTTTCTCTTGCTGCTTTTAGAATTCTCTCTTTATCCTTAACCTTTGTCATTTTAATTATAATGTGTCTTGGTATGGGCCTGTTTGGGTTCATTTTGTTTGGGACTCTCTGTGCTTCATGGGCTTGTATGTCAGTTTTCTTTGCCAGGTTAGGGAAGTTTTTCAGTCATTATTTCCTCAAGTAGGTTCTCAATTCCTTTCTTCCTTTCTTCTCCTTCTGGTACTCCTATGATGCAAATGTTGTTAAGCTTGATGTTGTCCCAGAGCCTCTTAAACTATCCTCAATTTTTGGATTCTCTTTTCATTTTGCTATTCTGTCTGGAAGTTTTCTGCTATCTTGTCTTCCAATTCACTGATTCAGTACTCTGCTCCATCTAGTTTGCTGGTAATTCCTTCTATTGCATCTGAATTTCAGTTATTGTAGTCTTCATTTCTAACTAGTCCTTTTTTATGGTTTCTATGCCTTTCTTTATACTTGCTCGCTATTGAAGTTTTCACTACGTTCCTTGAGCATCCTTGAACTTATTGTTTTGAGCTCTGTACCTGGTAGGTTGCTTGCCTCCATTTTGTTTAGTTCTTCTGCAATTTTCTGCTGTTCTTTTATTTGAGACATATGTCTTTGTTTCCTTATTTCAGGTTCCTGTTTGTGTTTGTTTCTATGTATTAGGTAGATCTGCTACATCTCCCAGTATTGCTGGATAGCCTTATATAGTAGGTGCCCTGTGGAGCCCTAACACCATCTCCCTGGTCACCTGCTCTGGGTGCTCCTGTAGATTCTGGTTAGTGCCAATGCTGTGCCCAGAGCTACTCAGAAAACGTCTCAGAGCACACCAGTGCCAGTCACCATCCACCTGGGGTCTTCAGACTTAAATAGTTTTCCATGAAAAATTGCAATGTGTGTGGGGCTGACTGCTCACCAAACTGCCTCTGGCGTTGGTGGAGTTGGGTGGGGTGGGGTCCCAGTGAATCAGAAGGGTGGAGTAAGCAGAGCTCATGTGACCAATCAGGTTCACATTTGGCTGTATGGGGGTAGGTGCAACAAAAGAAAGATGGTGCCCACCAATTGGCTACATGGGAGGAGGACTCACTGAGAAAAAATGGCTACTGTCCTCCTGCCCTTGCTGCAATAACACACACCTTAGTCTGAATCCCTGTATGCTTCCAACGCCCCAAGTCACTGTCCCTTTGCCAGAACCCAGAGTAAATACCTGCAAGTGACTGAGTCTGCGCAGATACTTCAAGAGAACATCTGGGTTTCCTGCAGATGTCCGTCCCAACCAGACAATTGGAGTCCCCACTGTTTTTCATAGTCAGATGTTGTGGGGCTCCTCTTCCCAGCACCAGTGCTCCAGGCTGGGTAGCCTGGTAGAGAACTGAGGCCCCTTGCTCCTCTGTGGGGAACCTCAGCAGCTGAGATACCCCTCCTGATTCTCTACCACCACCGTAAGTTTGGCTCATTTCACGTGTACACCACTCCTATCAGACTCAACATGGTCTCCTCTTCTTTGTATTCTTAGTTCTAAAGCTTCTGTTCAGCTAGACTTCATCTATGTTTTCTCTTCAATAATTTTGTTGTAATTTTAATGTGGTCATGGAATGAAGTGATAGGTTCAATATAGAATGGCTCCTGCTCCTCCATCATCTTCCCCCTCCCCCTACTGTAACTCAGCAAAGCCTGGGAAACTACAAATGTAACCTGGGAAACTAACAAATTAGCCCAAGAAAAAATAACTTGGCTCGGGAGACTGAAACTTGTCCTACCCCTTACCTTAGCCCGATATTGGAACCTATCCTTGACCAATCAGTAGTTACCACCTAGCCCTTACCTTAGCCAGGTGAATTGAAATCTATGCCTGACCAATCAATAGTAACCACATATGCTTCCCTCTGCCTTTTGCCTAGCAACCTATTCCCTCCTCTGCATTGTGCCTAGCAACTCCTTTACCTATATAACTTCACTCCCAATGGCCAGAGCTGCTGTTCTCCCATTGTGAGACAGCACAGCAGCTTTTTCCCCAATAAAGCTTGTCACTGTCACCCGGTGTTTCGGCACATTTCTATCACGAAGAAGGCACAGTGTTTACCTACTCTGCCATCTTGGATCTTTGAAAGAACATTTTCATCACTCTCAAATGAAACTCCATACATATTATCAGTCCTTATTTCCCTCTTCCCTGGTAACCACTAATGTATTTTCTGCCTCAATGCATTTGACTATTCTGGACATTTTAGGTAAATGAATCATATAATGTGACTCTTCCGTGACTGGCTTCTTCACTTAACATGTTTTCAAGGTGCATCCATATTGTAGCATGTTTCAATACTACTTTATTCCTTTGCATAGCTGAAAAATACTCCATTGTATGGATGTGCCACATTTTGTTTATCTATTTGTGTGTTGATAGATGTTTAGGTTGTTTTCCACCTTTTAGCTATTATGACTAATACTGCTGTAATATTTGTTTGCAAGTTTAAGGACATTATGCTCTCATTTCTGTTGGGTATATACAAGGGCTGTCCAAAAAGTATCCAGCCATGTAATATGAAAAATAGAGGCATTTTCTCTGGACACAACTTATGTATCTAGGAATGAAAATGCTGGGTCATATGGTAACTATATATAGTTTAACCTTATGAGGAACCACCAGCGTTTTCCAAAGTGAACCTTGCTCAGTGGCAGTATTGTAGCCAATAAGGTTTATCCAAGGCATGACTATTGTTAATTGAAAACTTTTTCCAAAGTGGTTGCACGGTTTTACATTCCCACCAGCAATGCATGGGGGTTCTAATTTCTCCCTATCTTCATTAACACATTTTTTATTTGGGTTATGAAGTGGTTATCTCATTGTGGTTTTGACTTGCACTTCGCCAATTAGTAAAGATATCAAGCATATTTCCCTGTACTTGTCATTTATATAGCTTCTTCAGACAAAAGGCTATTCATATCCTTTTTCTATTTTAACATTGGGTTATTTGTATTACCTTTTTGAGTTGTAAAAGTTCTTTATATATTCGAGATACTTGATCCTTATCAGATATATAGCTTGCAATATTTTCTCCCAGGAATGAGAACTCTTATTACTACTTAGGAAAAACCATTTGGCATTATCTACTAAAGATGATTATGTAGAGACCCCTTGGATCCTGCAATCTATGTCTACATACATTCCCAAAAGAAATGAGTACATGTTTTCCACAAGACATATTCTAGTGTGTTCATAAACAGCACAATTCAGAGTAACAGTTGAAAAAACTGGAAACCACTCAAACATTCAATGATAGGCTGAATAATGGTTCCCCAAAGATGTTCATGTTCTGATCCTTGGAACCTGTGAATGTTACTTTACATGGCAAAGAAACTTTCCAGATATGATTAGGATTTTAACTGGGAGAAATCAGACTTTCAGTTTCCAGTCCAGCAAATAAGGAGTTTGGAAGTTATCTTTCCATCCTAATAAGTAAAAGGCTGAACACATTGAAAAATCAAAACCTATTCTTTCATCTTTCATAGAAGTGAGGTCACAGGACCAATGGCTGTTCCAAACAGGCAGGTGAGCAAAGAAAATCTACTCAAGTAGAAACTTCTGAGGGAAACAGTACTAGGTAGGAGAAACTGAGCTGTAGTTGACAAATTGCTGGAGGCTCAGAGTGGACAAGTATTTGACTTAAAAAAAAGTCTTAAGAGGATCCCCACACTTTTGTGAGTTACCTCTAGGAGCTCTACCAGGTTCTCAAAGTGAAGATCAGAGAAAAATCCCCTGGTGCTTTTGGCAGGGAGGAGGTAAATAACCATTTTGAAATATGCAAATACACCAGAGTATTCTGTTCTTAACAAGGCCTTTCCTCAAGATAAACTATTTTACCAAAGCCTGACCTATTGGGGTTTTATCAGAGCCTAAGCAACCTGGTGTAAATACCCAACTTCAGCCCCCTCCAACCATCCTGTCCCACCTAAGGGGTGGGGATAGAGGATGACTGAGAAGCACTTAACTTCACAGCCCAAGGGCATGGGCTCACTGAGACCTAATCATAGGACTAAAGAATGCTTCCCCTCCCCCATTATATTCACTGGAGTTCCTATTACCTACCACATCATGTCCAAATTATCAACAGAAAATTGCAAGGCACAGTACAAGGCAAAACAAACAAAACAAAAAAACGCACACACACAAAAACACAGCAGAGCGAGCATCAGAATCAGATTCAGAAATTATAGTTACGTTGGAATTAACAAATTTAAAATAACATTTAATATGCTAATGGCTCTAACAGAAAACGTAGGCAACATACAAGAACAGATAATGTAAGTAGAGATGGAAATCCTAAGGAAAAAAAAAGCTAGATATTAAAAGAAAACTGTAGGAGTTCCCTGGTGGTGTAGTGGCTAAGGCTTCAGCGCTGTAAATGGGTTCGATTCCCAGCCAGGGAACTACCCACATTAAAAAAGAAAAGAAAAGAAAAGAAAACTATAACCGAAATGAAGAATGCTTTCCATGGGCTCATTATTTGACTGGACATGGCTGAGAAAGAATCTCTGAGCTGGAGAATACATCAATAGAAACTTCCAAAACTAAAGAAAAAAACTGGGGGAAAAAAGGAACAAGATATCCAAAAACTCTGGGACAACTACAATGGAAATATCAGAAGAGAAAAAAAGAACATAAGAAATACTTAAAGTAATAATGTCGTAAGAACCTCTCCCAAATTAATGTCAAACACTAAAACAAAAGATCCAGGATGTTTCAAGAACTCTAAGATATATCCCCCAAAAAACTACATCTAGTCATTTCATATTCAAACTTCATAAAATCAAAGATAAGAAATCTCAAAAGAAGCCAAAGAGGGAAGTAAAAATAATTATAAAGGAACAAAGATAAAATATACACCAAATTTCTCTTCAGAAACCGTGCAAGAAAGAAGTGTGTAAAATTAAGGGAGTGTATAGTGGATCACTCAGGTTAGTCACATGGATCTTGATACAAAGGGATCAGTCAGAAGCAATGTGATGGAAAGCAGAGTTGAAGATTCAATGTTGTTTGTTGGTTTTGAAGATGGAGAGGCCACAAACAAAGGAATGCAGGCAGCCTCTAAAAGCTGCAAAGGAAGGAAACAGATGCTCCTAGGATCCTCCCAAAAGAAACCAGCTCTGCTGACACCTTAACTTTAGACCAGTAAGGCTGATTTTGGACCTTGGGTCTAAATGGGTTCTGTGGTAAACCACTGTATTTTGGTAATGTGATATAGCAGCAAAAGGAAACTAATATACAATCACCAATAACACAATGATTTTGTATATTTGCACAATGAACATAATGGTGCAGTGAAAATGGTAGCTATTGCTATAAGCAAAATGAACCACAGAAATAATATTGAAAAAAGGCTGGCACAAAAAGAATATAAACCCTAAGGTTCCATTTATATAAAGATTAAAAAGAAAACAGTCTTTGGAAGTTATTAGGACAGTAGTTACTTGAGGGGTACTGACAGGGGGCACACAGGAAGCATCTGGGGTGCTACTAACGCTGCCTTCTTCATCTTGGTGCTAGTTATATATGGTCACTTTGTGGTATTTTGAATCATACACCTGTAACTTGTACACTTTTGTGTACTGTTTACTTCAATAAAACATGCTTTTAAAAAAACCAATAGCCTCTTCCGCCGCCATTTTAAATCCAGCTCCATACAACGCTCAGCAGCCGCTGCTTCCGCCACTCGGACTCCGCGCCAGCACCCCCCTGCCGACAGCTCCGCCACCATGGAGGACCTGAACGAATACAGCAACATAGAGGAATTCGCAGAGGGATCTAAGATCAATGCGAGCAAGAATTAGCAGGATGATGGTAAAATGTTTATTGGAGGCTTGAGCTGGGACACAAGCAAGAAAGATCTGACTGAATATTTGTCTCGATTTGGGGAGGTTGTAGACTGCACAATTAAAACAGATCCAGTTACCGGAAGATCAAGAGGATTTGGATTTGTGCTTTTTAAAGATGCTGCTAGTGTTGATAAGGTTTTGGAACTGAAGGAACACAAACTGTATAGCAAATTGATAGATCCCAAAAGGGCCAAAGCTTTAAAAGGAAAGGAACCTTCCAAAAAGGTTTTTGTGGGTGGATTGAGCCCAGATACTTCTGAAGAACAAATTAAAGAATATTTTGGAGTCTTTGAAGAGATTGAAAATATTGAACTTCCTATGGATACAAAAACAAATGAAAGAAGAGGATTTTGTTTTATCACATATACAGATGAAGAGCCAGTAAAGAAATTATTAGAAAGCAGATATCATCAAATTGGTTCTGGGAAGTGTGAAATCAAAGTTGCACAACCCAAAGAGGTATATAGGCAGCAACAGCAACAACAGAAAGGAGGAAGAGGTGCTGCAGCTGGTGGAGGAGGTGGTACTAGGGGTCGTGGCCGAGGTCAGGGCCAAAACTGGAACCAAGGATTTAATAACTATTATGATCAAGGATATGGAAATTACAATAGTGCCTATGGTGGTGATCAAAACTATAGTGGCTATGGCGGCTATGATTATACTGGGTATAACTATGGGAACTATGGATATGGAGAGGGTATGCAGACTACAGTGGCCAACAGAGCACTTACCGCAAGGCATCTCGAGGGGGTGGCAACCACCAAAACAATTATCAGCCATACTAAAGGAGGACATTGGGGAGAAAACAGGAGGAAATTGCTAAAGTAACCCATCTTGCAGGACAGCATTGAAGATTGGTCTTCTGTTGATCTAAGATGATTATTTTGTAAAAGACTTTCTAGTGTACAAGACACAACTGTCCAACTGTATATAGCCGCCAATTAGTTTTCTTTGTTTTTACTTTGTCTTTTGCTGTGTTATGACTCAATGTGGATTTGTGTTTATACAAATTTTATTTGTATGATTTCATGTTAAACCTCAAATAAATGCTTCTTTATGTGGAAAAACCCAAAAAACCAATAGCTTATAAACAAGTTTCCTTGCAAAAACTGTGATAAAAATAGGTTTGTTTTAAACATGGTATACACAAGGTTTTAGATTATTTAAAACTGAATCCCAGATAAACAAACAACTGTAGTTATTTCAGGTAACAACTCAATTGCAAGGATTTTCTAGTACATCTCCAATGTCATACAGAAAAAAATGAGTTGGTCTAAACACGCAAACACAGCAGACACAAAGTATAGCATGATGCACAGCCTGCAATTTTCTTTCCTTCATTACTTTCACTTACTTCATCAAGTACTACTTTGGAATAACTGGTCTTTACACCATGATTGTAGAACCCTTTCTGGACTCAAGATTTTTATCAATGGCCATTTTTCACCTCATATTCTATCAAACAAAATATTATTACAAACTACTATTTCCATACCCGTTTTTTCCCATACTGAAACAAATTATTACCCTCTCATATATTTTTAGCATTTATATTCAACTGGTAGGAGCCAAATACTATTATAATACTATACAGATTTTAAGGTTCTGATGAAAGGATTATGTGAGATAGTAGAAGTACTGTCTGCAAACACTTTGTTCAAAAAGATAATCTTTGGAATATATATTTTTAAGTAGTTAACAAAGATCAATTTAAAGTACAGTAACCTCACTTTTCCAGTTATCTGAAATGACTCAATCAATCAAATAAATGTACATGTATTCTTTAGTTGAACTTCAAGATGATGAAATTATTCATGTTCTAAAACAGTGTCCAAACTTTTGGCTTCCCTGGGCCACAATGGAAGAGTTGTCTTAGGCCACACGTAAAATGAACTAACACTAATGATAGCTGATGAGCTAAAGAAAGGTCAGTCCATAATTTTCATAAGAAGAAAATTTATGAAATTTGTTTTAGGCCGCATTCAAAGCTGTCCTTGGCTGCATGAGGCCCACAGGCCACAAATTGGACAAGCTTATTCTAAAACAAATGTTGAAAACTAAGTATTCATCGGCCAACCTTTTAAAAACAGCTTCTGCTCAATAAATAATGATAAAAGGCTGTATTTTTACCTACTAGGAATACTGACATAGGGTTCTTCAGTGGGAAAGATGTGCTGATCAGGGTAAACTCCAAATTTAAGGAAACTTATAGGATAGTGAATTTCATGTACTGTCTCTTAGAAAGATACTAACAAATCTTATTTATTATGTGATAAATACAAATTTAAATATAAGAGAATGCAACAAGTTATTTGAACTTGAATGCAGAGAATAAATACTTTATTAACTGATAACAGTTGAAAGTCACAAACAAAAAAGGGCTATATTAAGGCAGAGCCATACATACACATACACACACACACACACACACACACAATCCAAAGACTGTTACCTGTTTACATTTTAATAACCTCTGCATTTTTCTTTTACACATTTAGGCAGTGTGGCTTCATTTCTTCTCAAAGAATAAATCTTGGCCAATATTTTGAAATCATAGTTCTTTTTTGTGGAGGTTCCCTGGCTGGAAGTCAAACCCAGGCCATGGCATTGAAAGCGCCGAAGCCTAGCCACTGGGCCACCAGGGAACCCCTGAAATCCTATTTTGATGACAACTTACAGGATAATGATTGAGACAATGACTAGTGTATCAAATACTATCTGCTAGTTTTCTCAACATATTCTATGTGTGGTGGTATATTTATGTTCATGTGAAAATTCTCACAATCATTTTTGCTTTTTCAGTAAAACTAACACATAATCTTTAAAAATAATTTTGATAGTCTTAACTAAAATTAGCTTGGACTTCCAAGTCAGTTAAATGCCCAAAGCATATTATTTTCTGCCCTTCCCTACAACCCTCCTATGTGTTTGTTTAAAATAGCCTTTAGAATATGGCCACATGGTTGTATTTCAGATCTAAACATTCTGAGTTTTTCGAAATCCAAAATTACTTCCTTATGAAAGGTGGCAATGCAAATAACAATCATGAAGAATAAATTTTCTTCTGTATAGCTCCCTTTTAGAAAAATGGGCAATCACACACACAAAAAGACAAATTAGTCTATCTGAAAAAGCACTCCAGATCCCTAATTCCACTTTTGAAGGAAAAAGCAGAGGCAAGTTTACATTATCCCAGAAAACTGAATAAATGGCTTTATTTGGTATCTTCAAGAAGCTTCTCCTTCTGTAGGAGATGTGGGTGTTGTAGGAGAAACTGTAACAGGTTTTCGTGTAATTCTGTCCAGTTCCACGTGAACATCTGATAGGACAGGCTTCTGGCCTACATGAAGAAAAAGAAATAAGATTTAGATATAAGTCAAAATACCCTTTACACCAATGTCTCTTTATTTAAAAACTGTCAATGATTTCATTAACTTTAGCATACTAATGTAAAAAAATAATATAATGAAGCCACTTGAACAAGGTGTCGAAGCTACCATCCCAGAGGTTGCCTTAAACCTTTGGAGTGTTAAAACAGGGCAAAATAATCTTGGATGGGGCCTAAAGTAGCACTATATCCTAAACAATTGTTTGCAAAGATAACAATAAATCAGATTATTATGACTACAGGACTGAAAATTTAAAATATTCTTTAGAATTATGATCACTATGTTAGCTTTTCTGCACTTATAGAAATGTCTTCCTTCTATGATGTAACTGTTGTCCCTTATCTTACTCATAAATAAATCTGTCCGTATCTTTGCCTCCCTAACACTATTTAGGTTTCTGCCTGTATTAGTGCTTCACAAATAGCTAGTCTTTTGGATCTCAAATAAATGCTTGTTGCCTCTCATTTTGGCCTTTTATTTTTAGGTTAACACTAATTTTTATAAACATCCTAATTTAAAAATAAATTCCTTCACTTTAAATTGTAGGGTCTGTTACCAAATGGAAGCAAAACTAGGACCTATCATTTAATCTCATAAAAATATTTTCAAAAAAGGCATAAGACAATAAGAACAATAAAATAGGGAGTTCCCTGGTGGTGTAGTTGGCTAGGCTTTGGCACTCTCAACGACATAGTGTGGGTTCCATTCCCACCCAGAGAAACACCAAAGAGACAAACAAACAAACAAACCAAACAGAAAAATAGCAACAAAATTGTGGAATCTAAAAAAAGGTGAATGAATGAGTGGTAACTAAACTGGCAGTCCTGAGAAACTTTCTTTTACACTGTCCATGCAAAAGCCAAAAAATAATTCAATTTAACCCAAAAACCTGTAAAAGGTTAAAAAAAAAAAAAGGTAGCTACAGGTATTTGTGACAAGGGTGGCAAGAAGGTAGAATTAAAAAAGAATGGGTTAAAATGTCTTTCTAAAGAAAAACAAAAGAAAAATAAACTAAACTTTATGAAAATTCAAAACTTTTGTGCTACAAAAGGCAGTATCAAGAAAGTGAAAGAATAACCCCAACACAATGGAAGAAAACATTTTCAAGTCCTTTATCTGATAAGGCTCTAGTAAACAAATACTTAAAGAACATTTAAAATTCAACAATAAAAAGACAAATAACCCAATTTTTAAATGGGCTAAGGATCTAAATACTCGTAAGGCATTTTTCCTAAGAAGATAGACAAATGATCAATAAACAAATGTAAAGATTCTCAGTATCATTAGCCATCAGGGATATGCAAATCAAAACCACAATGAGATATGAATTCACAGAAACTAGAATAGCTCTAATCAAAAAGATGGACAATAACAAATGTTAGAGAGGATGTGGAGAAACTGGGACCCTCACATCCTGCTGTTGGGAATGTAAAATGGTGAAGTGTTTTGGAAAAAACGTTGGCAATTCTTCAAGAACTTAAACACAGCGTTACCATGTGACCCAGCAATTCTGCTCTTAGGTATATATCCAAAGGAAGTAAAAACATACGTCCATACAAAAACAAAGTATTATTCATCAGAGCCAAAACGTACAAACAATTTAAATGTCCATCAACTAATGAATGGATAAATAAAATGTGGCATATCCATACAATGGAATTTTATTCAGCAATAAAAAGAAATTTATTACTGCATACTAAAACATGGATGAACCTCAAAAACATTGCATTAAAGAATGCATATACTCTATGATTCCATTTAGATATGAAGTCTCCAGATAGGCAAATACACGGAAACAGAAAGTAGATTAGTGGCCTAGGACTGGAGGGTTCAGGAAAAGAGAAGGAGTATTTGCTAAAAGGCTGCTGGTTCCTTTTGGGGAGATTAAAATATTCTAAAATTAGATGGATTTGCATAGCTCTGTAAATATACTAAAACTACTGAATTGTGCACTTTAAATGAATGAACTTCACGGTAAGCGAATTATAGCTCAAGAAGGCTATTTTAAGAAAAGAAAAGCTCCTGTTAACTATACCTGACTTTTTGGCAGATGGCGGTAAACCACTGCTTCCTCCTCCTGCCCCACCTCCAGGGCTACCACCACCAACACCAGGGCCTCCTGGAGAACCAGTCTTTTTACTCAGCAAACTATTGAAGAAATTTGCCAGTACACCTTCACTTGTAGCTCCAGCTATAAAACAAAAAATAAAAACTTTTGATCTAAACATTCCATTTTTCTACAAATTATCATAGTAATCACACACAGAAAAATCAGTAACAGATTTAAGAGCTATATGTTCCAAATTCAAGTCCAGTTTTATCTTTAGAGGCTGGGTAACATCTTGACTATCTACTAGTCATATATAAAACAAAATATGAGTAACCTTTAAAAGTTTAAGATAATTATTTAAAAATTAGAACATTATTTTTAAAAGGCCAAAGGTATTTTAAATAAACATATTAAATGCTAATATATTTCTCCTTTGAAAGGGGTTCTTCAAAAATATAACTGTTGGCTTTCTGGTAGAGGCATTGTAGGTGGTGGCTGCAGCCTATTGGGATGAACCGCGCTCTCAGTGGAGGCAGGGGAGCTGAGCCGGAGCCATGGCCAGTACAGTGGTAGCAGTTGGACTGACCATTGCTATGGCAGGACTTGCAGGTCTTTGTATTTTGCAAGCCATGAAACATGTGGAGCCACAAGTAAAACAAGTTTTTCAAAGCCTACCAAAATCTGCTTTTATTGGTGGCTATTACAGAAGTGGGTTTGAAACCAAAATGACAAAATGAGAAGCAGTATTAATACTAGGTGTAAACCCCACTGCCAATAAAGGCAAAATAAGAGATGCTCATTAATAAATTATGCTCATTAATAAATTATAAGGAAGGATCTCCTTCTAAAGCAGCAATAATCGATGAAACTAAAGATTTACTAGAAGGTCAAGCTAAAAAAATGAAGTAAATGTATGATGCATTTTAAGTTCTTATTAGTTTATATATATGAGTACCAGCTTTTCATAATAAAATATCTTGAAGCTACAAATTTTAAAAATGATTTAGCACAAACTAAAAGTCTTGATATAAGTTTCTTGTTTAAATTTGAGGATTTTAAATCAAATTATAGAATATCTGGAGATTAATGCTCAGTAATTATGGATAAATACCATTTGAATGGAAATATTGTTTATTACTCATTTAGGAAATAATTTAGTACCTACTTCAAGGCAAAGTGAACACAACAGTCTCTGGGGTGGGAAACTGATAAATTGGTCATTAAAATATGTGATGAATATTGTAATGGAATGAATTACCACAGGTTGTTACAGTAGGGACTCATTGGGAGGAAAGGCGGTCAAAGTACAGAGAACTGGCCTAGATCCTTAGAACACTAAATTTGTAAGTGAATTTAGCCACAACTTTGCCATAAGCAATTCACCTAGGTATGTATATATCACTGACAGAATTCAGATTATACATTAAAAACCTGATAAAATGACAAAAAAGACAAAAAAAAAAACCTGATAAAAAAAGAAAAAAATGTAACTGTTGAGAAATATTTGCCTCAAGTTATTACAAAATGTTACCTAATCCCTATATGAAAAGCAGTAGTGGTTCCAAGAGATAAATGAGCAAAAGACAGCAATAAACAATCCACAGTAGAGAAATAGAAGGGAGTTCCCTGGTGGTGTAGCGGCTAGGCTTCGGCACTCTCAACACCACAGCCTGGGTTCGATTTCCAGCCAGGGAGCTAGTCGCCCCCTCTCCCCAACAAAAAGAGAAATAGAAATAGAAATGAAATACTGGAGGGACAGCTCTTCTTAGTAGTTAAAAAATGCAGATTAGGTTGTGGCAAAATTGCAACACTCAACATTGATGAAATGTAAACTGAACAATCTATTTGAAAAATATTATCAAAAGGCATAAAAATGTAAAAACTCTTACCTACTTATCACACTAATGCAGGCTGACCATACTTACCATTTTAAATAGGACAGTACTGTTTTTTTCTGTCCTGTTTAAAATGGTACATATGATCAGCCTACTGACACCCTGAATTTAGTCCAGTGAGACTAGGCTGACCATATGTACCACTTTAAAAGGGGCAGAAAAAAATGTTACTGTCCTGTTTAAAATAGTACATATGGTCAGCCTACACTCATGGCAATTATTCCTATAGAAATATGAGGGGTGGTCAAGAATTCACAGAAGTGGATGGCTATCAGAGAGGTGGAAGTATTAGTGCACACAGTTTGACTGTGTGACTGAGTATCTGTGCCAAATTTCAGCTTACTTGCATCCATGTTCTTTCAGATATCACCAAAGATGCACATCAAATGTGAAGAAAACCCCAAGTATGGATAAAATTGAATTTCACGTCATCACTAAGGATAACACCTCAAACCATTTTGGAAAGATGTTACTGATTTACAGGGACTGTTGCCCTGGCAAATCCATGGTTTACAAGAGGTATAGCCTTCTCAAGCAAGGCAGAGAGTCAAGTGAAGATGACCTCCATTTAGGATGCCCTGTTGAGAGTATTTCCTCAGACATTATCAAGTAAATTGAAAAAACTTGCAGTAGAAGATGCCATATTAAATAAAAAGCAGCTTGCAGAAATGGTTGGAGTATCACCTACAACCATTTTGAATATTCTACATCAGTACCTAAGAAGGTCAAAAGTCAGTGAAAGAGGATGCTGGGAATGCTCACGTCATTTCAAAAACAATAGTGCAAGCATTCATGACACTTTTTGGATCCCTGAAGAAAGAACAAAGATGAACTTTTAAACCAGATCATCACTGGAGATGAAACTTGGGTTCATCATTATGAGCCTGAGTCAAAGCAGGAACCATGCAGTGGCATGAAAAGGGCATGCCACCCTCACTAAGAAGCTCAAGGTGTCGCAATCGGCTAGAAAAATCATGACTACTGTTTTTGGGGTGATGAGGGTATCCAGCTGATCAATGACAGAAGAAGGGTGTCACAATAATTAAACAGTCCTATCCCAGTCTGCTGAAACAGTTAAAAACAATCTGTGAAAGAAGTAAAGGAGACGAAAATGGACCAAACGAGTGCTGCTTTTGCACAATGTGCCTGTGCACAAGAGCATTGTGTTGGCTACTCTTCACGACTATGAAACCACCCTCCCTACAGTCCAGACCTGGCTCTGTCTGATTATTATTTGTTCACAAATATGAAAAACCAGCTTGAAGGGAAGAAATTTATAGAAGATAAAGAGGTTAAAGCTGCAATTTTGAGGGTGAAAATGAAACATTTTTCTCCAAGAGTATATTATAAATAAACTTATTGAAAATTATGAAAAGTGTATTAGGGTTAAGGGTGAATATATTGAAAAGGAAAACATAATAGTTTTTTTTACTCTTCTTCCCCTTCATTCCATGAATTCTTAACCACCCCTTGTAACTGCTATACATAGTATTTTTCTTCATGTCAATTGCAGATAACCTATTATTGTAAAAATATGAATTTCTTCAATGACCTACCATAGGAGAATGATTAACTATAACATAAAGCTTTCATAAAGCTTACACAGAAATGACATATTAAGACTATACTATAATATAAAATGTTTTTCATGCTGATTAACTATGAGATTATATCTACAAAGATTAGAAGCTATTGTACAAAAATGAAAATAGATAATAGTACCTAGATTCTACCTAGAATCCCCTTTTACCATTATACTGTAATGTATTGTGTTGCTTTCTCCAAGAAAGAGAGAAATGTACCTTTCATGTTTGGATCAATTTTTTTTGACCCAGCAGGGATGGGTGACACGCTGGCAACATTGGATGACACAGATCTGTTTGGTGTTCGAGGGGAACCTCCTGGGACTCTTGGTGAGGCATCCTATGTAAGAACAGGAAAGCCACAATTATAAAAACCGAAAATATTCAACTTTACAAAAATTATTATTATAAAAAGAAATTACTTTGCTACTGTACCCAGATGTTCTACTGGTACTTTTATACTGCAAACCATTGACAGAAATGTTTAGCAATCACGTCCTCAATATTAGAAAATACCAGAGACCCATCACATTTTAGAATACTAATTTTCCCTTCGATGGAAAAAGGAGAACATACTGAATAATAGGGTATGGTTACGAATATAAGCTTGGGAGTGAGACCTGAGTCCCAATACAGACTTGTATCCTACCAGCCATATGATCTCAGATAAGCCTTAATATCCTCCAAAGCCTTCATTTTCCCATCTGCAAAATGGGGCTAGTCATAGTACCTGCCTCAAAGGGCTGTTGTGAGGATTTGGGAAGTAACACGTACTCATATAAATGGTTCAGTACAGTAACTGATACACAACAAACACTGCACAATAGATCTTTACGATTTGTCATAAAAAAATTTACCTTTTAAAATCTCACAAATTCCAGAAGAATTCTTAATTCAAGTTTTTACCAAAGCACATCCATATGAAACATGTATATAATTAAGGAAAAAAGAACTACAGCAATATGCACTGCACTCTGATAATTTTGACAAAATCTGTAATACTGACCACGGGCCTTCCAGCTGCAGTTGGTGGCTGCTTTGCTAAAAGGGACTGAAAAACACAAAAGAATTCTAGATTAGATACATTGCTATGTTTTTAAAGAAAATATATGCAAGGGCTGTCCAGAAAAAATCCAGACATAAATGCCTCTAGTTTTCATATTACATGGCTGGATACTTTCTGGACAGCTCTCGTATAAGAACAGTTTACCCATTAACCATACTAAACCTGCTTCTGATGTAATTTCATACCTGTAGCTTCATAAGAAACACTTGGTCATCTTCTGCTACAATTTCCTTCTCATGCACAAACTGAAATGAGCAATAAGAAATGCATAAATAAGCAAATCTAGAAATAACAGAAGCAGGGGACATGTGCAACTAAATTTTTCCTAATAATTCAGCAGTTAGCAGAGCCATTACATCTCAGGAAAACAGGAGCAAGTTACTTTTCACTCACGCCACAGTCTATTTTCCACCCAGTAGCCAGAGTGATCCTTTTAAAAGGTTAGGTCAGATTATATCTCTCCTCTGCTCAAACGCTCTCTTCAAATGCTTTCTATTCCACTCAGAATGAAATCCAAAGTCCTGACTGCAGCCTGAGTAAGGACCCCACAAGATGTTAACACTGCCTTTCATCGCCTACCATTCTGGCCCTCCTCGTGGTTCTTTTTCAGCCTCTCTGGCCCCCTTGCACATTCCTGCCTCACGGCATGTATACTTTCTGTTACCTCTAAATTCAACATTCTTTCCTCTTACCACAGACATTCCCTAACCATTCCTACAACAGAATGCCCCCTTTCCCAAAGCACTTCTGAGCACTTGAGATGGCATATGTATTGATTTACTATTGCATTATTGTCCTCATTAGAACCTAGTGCCTAAACAATGGCTCAATAAATATTTGTGGAATAATTAAAAGACAACTAAAACAAAGCACAATTTGTTGGTAAGAGAGACTGGGGAAAACTTGCCTCTTTTTTTTTTTGATGTGCATATTTCTTTTAATAGACATATCAAACACCACACCTATTAATTATTTATTTTACATTACTTTTCTTATTTCTAATTACCCATAAAGAGAAGACAGATACTCAATGTAAATGTTTGGATCCTTAAAAAATCTTACTATATGTTAAATCAAAATTACTTTGTCTTGAAACATGTCCAAATCAAAAGTCAGTGAGAAATACCATATGCAAACATTCATTTGTATACAACTTTTTAGAAACAGCTATAATACCTAACTACAGAGCATCATATACTGCTTAACATGAAATCAAGGCATATGAAAGAAGAGTACCTCTGGAACATGATTTAATAGTCATAAGAATGACATTTAACAGTCAAGACTAAAACTGAATATAAGAAACTAGAAGCTCCTGGATAGCTGTGGGCTAGCATGGATAACTAATAACTGCAGAGAAGATCCAAGATCTGCCTCAATAGATAGAAACTAGTAAAATTATTCTAGCAATGCTTTCTTGGCTTTTGGCTGAGCTCTGGGTTGGAAAATTCACAGCTTCTACCTACGAGTATTCAAACTACTCAAGATCCACATACTCACTCATACCAATCTATGATTTCATTGGAATATGCGGTCTGCACTAATAGTTTCTAATATAAATATGCCAAAGGCTCTGTCATGATTCAGTAACTGATTAGCTGATTTATATTTTGTTAAAACAGATCTTTATTTTGAATGGTACATTACAAACACACAAATTACACTTGGAAAACCCTTTGATAGGAAAGGACTCCTTTCTTTACCTTTCTACCTTACAATCTTAAAATTATGGACTTCCCCCTCAGTTTAAAAACCTAAATATTGAGACTATATACTAAAAATGTTACCTTTCGGACAGGTGGTTTAGTTATAATGTCTTCAAAATTATCTTCTGCTTTTAAAGTCTGAAAATTTTCATGTAATATTCCTATTTTCTTATCATTATCCCAACCTGCTGGACTGGAAAGAAATGCACATGAGAAATTCTCAAGTCTTTATATAGTCATTCTTCCATTCAAGACATGATCACATTAAAGGGAGCATTTTTATGAAGTTAAATTTGACCAATTATAAAAAACTAATCAGCTTTTTTATTATAATGCTCAAGTTATGGTTTACTAATTTCTACTTAAAATGTCTAGATTATATTAAGACACTGGGTGCTTTATGTATCATACTAATTAAAAGAGCAAGTGGATATACTGATATATACCCAATTGTTTAGCCATACTATAACAGCAAGGACTTTCGAAAAGGGCTCAGGCCAGCAGTAAATCTAAAAGGCAATAACAAACAGATCAAGGCAGGTTACAAATGAAACAATCTAGGAATAGATTCTCACCTACTAATGGAAAGATTTATTGGTCTTACCTCAAAACTGAAAATGACTCACCATCAAATTGTAGCAACAATACATGACAAAATAATGGATTTAAATGTATACTTACATAAATACTGCATCTTTTTCCACAACAACTGCAGGAATCTTATATGGAAATCCATATAGTTTCTGAACGATGTATTTATATACTAAATCTGTATTTTTGTTTTCTTTTACTGAAGTATAAATAAGTGCTGCACCATCTGAATAATATCGTTAAAGAAAACTGGACAAATTTCATGAACAGGTACCACAAAATTTTGTGTTTTCAACTTAACATTTACATCTACAAGCATATTACTTTAAAAATAATTTTTAAAGGTATGGTAATCAAAAATTTCAAAATATAAAATATATACAGGCTAAAATGCAAATAAAACATTTTATAATAAGCTACAATAAAATAAAACCAAAAGTCTCATTAAACCAAAAAAAGAAAGGTAAATTGAGTAACTCTGACACCTCTACTACCTCTATATTTAAAGCACACGAAGAGGCAATTTGTTTTTGTTTTTAAGCCTCTGAAGCTTCGTGAAAGAGTGGTATTATTTGTCAACAACTGTTTTGTTTGCCTTTTCAACAAAAATGTTTTGCACTAATGTCTCTTATGGTTTTTACTAGTTTCAGAAATTAGGAATTTTGGGGACAAAGCTCAGAAGGCCCACAAAAAAGATGAACCAATAGGTATGATCAGTAAGTTCTCAGGAATGATCCAAGGCAAAAGTAGATTTCATGACTAAAACCTGAGATAACACAACCTCATATGATAGATGATGTGTTAATTAAAGCAGATTCTAACTTTACCTTTTATCTAAACAGTATGGTGGATCAAAAGATCAAAAGAGGCCTGTGGCAAAACAGGCAATGGGACTACTGAAAAATAATGAAGTAAGAGTGACTATCAGAAATTCTAGGACCACTGCACAGGGACCATACTCTAGCATTGGCCATAGTGTCCTGAGAGAGATGGCCAAAAGAAAATGTTGAGAATGGTCTAACTTCTGAACTGGGATACTCATATTTTCTAGGATATGAACTGAGGCTTATAAATCTAAAAATGGTATTGTTAAATTATACTTATAAAACTTAGCATAGAAACAAATATCATAATATTAACTAAGAGCTTAATTGTGTAAATTTTTCATTAATGATCTTTTTTCATAATGAGAATCAATTTATGATAATTTGAAAGATTTCTAAAGCTGAAAAATTTGCAATGCAATTAAAATTGTTTTAATTTAAAAATAAAGATACTGACACACACACGAACTTCACTATGTTGAAGTGATTTCTCACATTTTGTATTCTTTTAAAATCAACTGGCTCTACTAAAGGTGTTTAATTATTTTAGTGGACAGTCTCCTTCCTAAATATATTTCTACATGTAATTTTCAATTACAGCACTAAATAAATGTTTAAAGAGAATTTTCTTAAATTTTCTAATCTTCCAAGATAACAAAAAAAGCTTTATATACCTATTCCATTACTCCCACTTTTTGTTTTCTTTTTAAAGACTCAATGTACACAATGACCTTTAATTCAACCTAACTCAACCATTATGTGACACAAGAAGAGAAAGGGCCATGGAAGGGACAAAGTAATGAAGGAAAAATGGGAAAGGGAAACAATTTCACCTCAGCATTTTAGGATACAAACTTTACTGGTGGTATGAATACCACTTTTTATTTTATTTTTTTTATTTATTTATTTATTTATTTATTTTTAATTTTGTGTGTGTGTGTGGGTGGGTAGTTCCCTGGCTGGGAATCAAACCCAGGCTGCAGCATTGACAGCACCGAAGCCTTAAGCCACTACACCACCAGGGAACTCCCTGAACACCACTTTTTTTTTAATCAGAATGTTGCCAATGGCAACTCATTAGCCTTAAGCCACTATACCACCAGGGAACTCCCTGAATACCACTTTTTAATCAGAATGTTGCCAATGGCAACTCATTAGAATTTTCCACATAAGACTGATAAATTATTTTTCTTAAACATAGTACTTTACACACAGGAAACTAAATATATACTTCAATATTTGCTTTTATATCTCAAGTACCTAGATATAAATGATTTGGGAACTAAAATGAAATTTCCAACCAGAGGCAGGAGAAATAAAGTTTATAGAATTTTGAAATTCCATCAACTTAATTCCTTTCCTTTAAAAATCAAATACAAATAGGTAAGGTACACTATATCAACTGATGTATTAAAAGGATACACTGTAAACAAAACTTTCGAATATGTGACTGAATAAAATCAAAATGTTCATCTCTGTAGTCATGTTCTTTCTCCAAGACACTAATAGCATCACACTATTGAGTTAAAATAATTAAAAAATAATAAAACATTAAGTAATCAAAATTAAATATAATGATTTAAACAGTTCAATTTGGGGTAGGTGAATATCACAAAACTATCACTCTGTTATGATGACTAAACAGTAGGGTTTAGAATATCAATTACTGCTATTTGTCTAGAGACATTACAGTATTTGAAGTCTCAAGACTAATGAATAATTTTATGTCTTTAAAAAGCACTGACTTCTGTGTTATATTGAATGTGGTGAGAACACCAAAGAGGAAGTTTTAGTACATAAAGGAAAGAAGAATAGGATGAGATTATAATACTTGCTACCACAACTACTTATGTCCTAGAACAGGGCTGGGCAAGACGTTGATCATGGTCGGCTAGACAGCTAAATGTAAAAGAAACACATTTTTCGCACACAGATAGATGTACAACTGCTGGAGGCAAGAATTGGCTCCTCACAATCGAGGTGGCTGTAATACTTGAGCAAGTGAAAATAAATAGCTGGTGGACCGCAACACTTGGAAAAAATTATAAGTAGCCCTTGCCTAAAAATGTCTGCCCAGGCCTGTCTCAGAACAAAGTTTTTACGGTCTAGAATCTATTCTAGTTCTATCATATAAAATACTATATATCCAGGGAGTCTGCACCTCTCACTATTTCCTCTGTTCCTCTGTTTATCTGATAACTCTTGGTTAACCTTCATTTCTTTTCTGATGCTTTTATTCACTCTCACTACAATTTCACCAATAGCAAAAAAGGGGAATTACAAGCTATTTTTGAAATATCACCTGTGCAACGAAATAAATTCTGAATTCTGCTTGCTACAGAAAAATGTTAGATATAAAAAAAAAGGCATATTCATGCATCATGATATCCAAATAATTTCACTAAAACTTTTCTGATTTGAAGGTATAAAATCTAAAAATAAACACTTAATAATGTTTATTATCCCTAATAATAGTTTGGAGTCAAATCTGACATGTAATTTTTCTTATGCATATATACATCATAGAACAGTCTCCTTGTATAATAATGATGTTGCACATTTGTCTATTTTATAGAATCATTATTTCAAATTATTAAAGATATATATAATTATTATAGTGTTGACTTACAACACTTTTAGTGAAGCATGACAGAAAATAAATTTTTAACTGAAATAAGAGGATCTGGACCTAACGCCAGAAACGTAGTCTCTATGAATATCAATTTCCAGTCTTTAAACTGATAGAACCACCATTTTTCAATCACCCTGACACTCACATACTTGCACCCCCTCCCCATTTTAAAAGTTCTTAAACTGAAGAACAACTGATAATGTTTTAGATTCTGTGAAATAAAGCAGGAGATCTCTTCTAGCTTAAAAATTTTGGGGATCTATGACTCCTTTCTTTGCTACTGATTCAGCTCCCTTTAAGCTTAACATTTTTCCTTTGAAATTTAGGATGCAAGTTGTGGTGTAAAACAGGGGAGTATATGCCAATAAACAGCACTATGCCAACCAAGACAAACCACATACAAAATGATTCTAGTGTGATAGTGTAAGTTTTATAGAAAAGGTATTATATAACAATTAACTAAACCAGAATCATCTTTTGAAAAGTAGGTAACAGACTTGACTTATTTTAAAGGTATCCCCTTCTTTTGTTACTGATAATTTTTGTAGTGTTTAAAGTAAAAACTTAAGCTAGATTAAAAAAAAAAAAAATTTTTTTTTTTTTTTTTTTGGTGGTTCCCTGGCTGAGAGTTGAACCCAGGCTGTGGGAGCTGACAGCACCAAAGTCTAGCCACTACACCACCAGGGAACCCCCTAGATTTAAAATTCTTATCATTTTATCATCCCAAGAGGAAGGAATAAATTCTGTACCCTCCTTCAATTCTATCTGCAAATTTTACATGTTACAAAAAATATTAATAATTTTAGACCTCAAAATAATTTATATATTTTGCCATTTTCTTGTCTATTCCATGACTTACATAAAGTAAAGACATACTAGTTAGGAGCAAATAGGGGGAAGATGAACTTGAATCATAAATTGTTTTTAAAGGACATTTAATTTTATTATAAAGTATATACAGTGATAGAACTAAATTAACAGAATTTTGATTTTAGCAATCCTATCAGAACCATTTTAATAAATAAAAAGCCCCTGATTACCATTTTATCAACTTTACACAATGGATATTGGTGTTTTAAAAAGTCTATTTTATTATAAGCACATAATCTTCCCATATTAGGATATTAGTATACCAAAATTTAATGTGAAAAAATATTTTATTTTATAAAAAAATCAGTAATTAAATTATCACCTTACCTGTAATTACTTCTACTAATCTGACTGTACAATGAAGGCTAAGTGGAATTAGGAAAATGAAATTCAATCACAAATATTTGAAATAACATTTTCTTTCAAAGAAACTATGATTAAAACCACAAAACCAATATGTGAATATCATTCAATATTTCAAATTATTTCTTTGTTAAGAAAATTATCTAAGAAAAAGAATGCATCAACTCCAAAACAAGTCCGGGAAACTAAACAGTCGTTCATATTTGGTTATTACCAATAGCAGAATCTCTAAGAAGCAAACTAACCTTTGTGCAAACTACTAGTACTGGAATGCCCAAGTTATGTGTAAGTGTATCTGCACCCAGAGGCAAAACCACACTGTTGTCTTTGTCTTCCTGTGACATGGTATTTCTTCTCTGAGGAGAAGCTGGGAAATCTTCTCCTGGCTCTACATATTCTTGGAAGTCTCTAATCACTGAAAATCAAAGTAAATAATTTAATACAAAATTTAGAAACTGCTTTATTTCAGTAGGTAGCTTTTTCTGCCATAATCTAAGTGTCTACTTTACTAGAGTTTATATTTCATCTGTATAAGATTAAAAACCAAAAAGGGCTTGAGAAATCTATTTCAAAGACTGTACAGAAACATTGGACCCACATTATTAGGAGGCAGAGTACAATACTGAATGGCTCCAAAGAGTGGGGTTCAATGTAGGCCTGGTTTAATTTGTGCACATTACTTTGGGCAAGACACAATCTAGCTTTGTCTCACTGCCTTCTCCAATTCATAAAGGGTACTGAAAAAAGAAAAGAAAAATAAATATGTTTTTTGGGGGGGGAGAATTCCACAATTTAAAAGACACTCTGAGATGACTTTCTAATATTAACTGCCTTTCCCTGAACACTTTATTCGGGTCTTCTCCTTATTACCTATGTGCAATCTTGGGCCACATTCATTCTACAACACTTACGAGAATTAATGAGATATTACTAATGCTGATAAATTTCCAGAACTCTTTTGCAAGACTGTCAAAACCTTCACTTAAAAAAAGTTAAAGTGAATGTATCAAGAGCCTTAATGTATACTTTGACTCAGGAATTACTCTTGAATGAATTTTCAAGGAAACAATCAGTGTTGCACATACACAGGATTTCCATAAAAGGCTGCTTTTCATGTTTAAAAGCAAAATAAATCTGCATAGATTAAAACAGTATATGAGGTAATATTATATAGAGACATAAAGTGGGGTCAAGGAAGAGGGAATCTGAACACATGAATGCAGTTTCTCTAAGAACAGAGGAGCATGCATATACCCTTAGCAGCTCTGGCAGCTACTATCCTTCAAATCAGAGGCTAAAATCTAACACTGGTTCTCAAGCTTTAGCATGCACCAGAGTTTCTGATTCGGTAGTCTGGGGTGGGGCTTGAGAATGTATATTTCTGACAAGCTCCCAGCTGTACTGATACTGATGTTGCTAGTTGTGGGACCACACATCAAGGACCAACTATATAGCATAAATTTAGAGAGGGGATAAAAAACCATGGACAACAAGGAAAGAAAGGTATAAATTAAAAGCAGTTAGACACCTTTTTCAATGACATAAGACGACATATATTCTCTTGTTTTTACTTTTTCTGTGCATATAAATTCCAGTGAGCTGTCAATTCTTCCCTTAAAGTTATTAGCAGCTAACAATAACAAAGAAAAGCAGCATTCCATCCATGTATTTTCTTAAGCGAAGTACAACACTGGAAAATGAAGCACTCTCGGTAAAATTAAGAACTGTGACAAATGGCTTACAACCTGTTAGAAACGATCCATATCATTTTCATAATCTCCATGAAAACTTCCAATTTACATGGGCATGTACAAATTATATTATGCACTTTATAAATCATAAAATCAGCTTAACATCTTCATATTTATGTTGTTAACATCTTTTTGGACATATTTCATTTTGATATGGTTAAGACTGCTCTGCTTATCAAGAAATGAAACTGCTGAAAATGAGCAGCTAAAGAAAGATTCAATTTTTTTTTTATCTTGAAAATGTACTTTCCAAAATGAACACATGGACTTTTGGCGAAGGAGAAAAGGCACCTCTTCTAAAGAGTTTGCCATTATGTATATGTTTCCAATTTAGAATTATATTAAAACCTAGTACATTATTTAAGCTGAATTTCAAAAACAGTACTCACATTATGTTTTCTTTCTTAAACCTTATTCAAAGTCAAAAACTCCTAACAATTATGACAGCCAGCTAGAAAATTTGTATTTGCAATCTATATTAATATTTCTAGATTACTCACACTTTTGTTCCATTTCTTTCATTTCTTCAGGAGGAATTTTCAATTTGTCAATATGTTCTCTAACAACACTTGCCCATTTCTGTAAAGAATCCAAAGCAGTCCAAGGCTTTGACATATCAACAACCAGCATAACTAGAGTGTCTTTCAAAGAAATGGCATCCAGTGAAAATTTAAGGAGGCCTTTGTGATACAGATCTCCATCTAAGATCCATACATTACATCTCGTTTGATCTACAACAGACAAAGCAAAGTTACCCTGGCAAAAGAATTAAGTTATTTCATCATTCAACTAACAATACTATTTGGTATTTTAGATCATCACGACAGAAGGTATCTCCTTTTATAAGGTTCAACTATTTAGCTAACATTTACCAATTTAGTAAGAGCCTAACAAATATTCAGGAAAATGATTTAACTGCCAACATAGAACAGCAGCATCCTCTACTTCATATTTCTTAATCCCAAACCAGAGACTGAATGATATGTTGCTATTCTTACCATCAGCAGATAAAGCCATGCATAGTCAAGATATTATGCATAAAAATAAGAAGGCAAGTGATCTATAGAAGAAAAAAATAGCTCATCAAATGAGAAAAGCTGGGGAGATGACATTTTTATGTCAAAAAATAAAAAAAGTGAAAAGGAGTCTGAGGGAAAGTGAACTGAAAAATTGAAATTTTTCAAGGATAGCAAGAAAGCTAAAGTCTGCATACCAGAATATTGTAAGATGTTTAAAAACACTATATGAATCCCTATCCTAAACCAATAAAAGTATGCCTAAAAATAACTTTTTACTGATTGGCGTGACTGAGTAGGGTTCTTCGTAAAAAATGACACAGTAAGAGAAGTCGAGGACTAATATGAGCAGCAATGCACCTCAGAAAGATTTCAGGAAAATTTATGTTACAAGTAAATGACACGTACCATCCCTGTCTTCATCATGAACATTTAAGTACAAATATTCCAATCCTCTTCCCTTCTTGTACTCCTCTATTCCCTGAAGTTTTCTTATTAAGCTTGTTTTCCCAGCTCCATCTTCACCTGTAAAAAAGGACAAATCTTTTTAATATAATTTGAAATATGCACACACAAATATAAGTAAGGATGCTTTCTAGTGCCACGTACAAAACCTAACTGGAGGGTTCCCTGGTGGTGTAGTGGCTAAGGCTCCAGCACATTCAAAACCTAACTGGAACTAGCTTCAACCAGAAGGTTCATTTGGTGGAAGATAACCAAGTAATTATAATATGATATAATCCTCACCCCCAGGATTCTCTCTTCTGATGTCTCTGCTCTTCTTATAAGTCTCTCATTCTTGCCTTTTACAAATACTATTTCCTATTACAAATTTTGCTATTTTTCAGGCAGCTCAACTCTTATGTCATCACAGTTTAATCTACAAAGAACAAAACTCACTCTTGGCTTTCAGTCTTAAGAATATCAGGTAAATACTCTTAATTGGCCCAGTTTGGGTCATATGTCTGCACATAGGCCACTCATGAGGATAGATGGTACATCAGAATTGACCAGGACAGGAAACTGTCTGTAGCCTCACCCAAACCATGATGCCATAAGAAATATGTAGCAAGGAAGAGGGGTGGTGGTTGCAGGTAGTAAAGTGGTCAACAACAAGGGTACAGGTAATGCAGAACAAACAAAAATAAAATGCAGACTTTAAAAATATTAACAAGCAAAGAATCACTTGGCACAAGTTTAAAAGTTTTAAAACTAGGCTAGTTATTCAATGTTTTGGTGAGGAATTTTTTATATTGTAAATTTATTTAAATACTACATGTTACTGTTTCAAACACTTAATTATTTATTAGCAATTATCATGTTAATAATAGTCGCTTGGATCTGAAGATTTATTCCTGGAGATTCATGAGTTCTCTGAGAATTTAAAAACTATTTTCGACTTCCGCGCGCCACCGTAAATGTCAGTATTGGGGGCCTACAGCGGTCATGCGTGTTGCTATTGAAGTTTGGTCTTGGATATCTTTTGCGGACAATGGAGAGTGACTTTTATCTGCGTTACTATATGAGTCATAAGGGCAAGTTCAGCCACGAACTCCTGGAATTTGAGTTTTGACCCGACAGGAAACTGAGATATGCCAACAACAGCAATTACGAAAATGATGTCATGATCAGAAAAGAGGTTCATGTACATAAAAGCGTGATGGAGGAACTGAAGAGAATAACTGATGACAGTGAAATAACTAAAGAGGATGATGCTTTGTGGCCTCCTCCTGACCAAGTGGACCGGCAGGAGCTTGAAATCGTCAATGTACTGACATTTAACCCAGTACTGACATTTAATTTCAATAAAACATCATTTGTTACATTGATTGCTAGGTGAACACATTTCTTTCACAACATCAAAAATTGGCTCCCTATTGATGTCAATCAATCCAAGGACCCAGAAGGCTTACGAGTTATTTTATTATCTTGTCCAGGATCTGAAGTGTTTGGTCTTCACTCTTATTGGATTATACTTCAAGATGAAACCAATCTAGATTTTAAATATTAGTGTGGACATGAGGGATGGGGTAGCTCTTTTTGATTATTATCATCAGGGAAGTTTTGTGTATATCAGGGCAATATTTTTTTATAAACTATATACGATAGTCTTTAATAAATGAGTAACAAAATGCAATTTTTATTATTTAAAAAAAATTAAAATAAAAACTATTTTCATTTTCATGTTAAGCTTTAAAAAGAAATACTTGTCTTAGATCTTCTGAATAACCATCTTTATAAATCCTGCCACAAAGACTGCAGTACCCACCTCTGCACTGGTGTTTATAATCCTACCAATGCCAATCTGAGGTCAAGTAATACAGACAGAATAAGCATGCCAAACTCAAAACAACAAGTGTCACAGAGCAGTCAGTTCTATATTCAACTGTACTGACCAGTCTGATTCTTTTTATGAACCATTTTCCAACACTTCATAGCAATAAGTGTAGCCTTAAATAAGCCATAAAGAACTTGTCATTAAATCAGTACTTATTTTTCAATACTATTTTTGCAGTGTACTATTAAAATAGCCCATCAAAATAACAGATTGGTTTAAGGACAGTAGTATCTATAATAATGAAATGATCCCCATGATTCATCATGCTTAAAATGAAACCAATGAAGTTAACCAGTGAAATAAATATCCCCATGTCTACTATTAAACCCAGTACTGACATTTAATTTCAATAAAACATCATTTGTTACATTGATTGCTAATATGAATTTTATCAGTTCTATAGTTTTTACATTTAATTTGTAATGTTTTGTTTCTGTAATTGTTCAAAAACTAGAAACAGAAAGTTTGAAGAATGTATATTTAGTCACCTCAACAGGCATGAATATTAGACATAAAAATAATTTAAATCACCTTGTAAGGAGATCTATGAAAACTTTTTAAAGAGAGTCTGAAGGAGCAGAGCAGATTTTTAGGACAGTGGAACTATTCTGTATGATACTGTAATGTTAGATACATTTGTGAAAACCCAGATAACATACAACACCAAGAATGAACCCTCATTTAACTATGGACTTTAGATGATAACGTGTCCATGTGAGTTCACTGATCATAACTGTAATAAATGTGCCATTGTGCAAGATGTCAATAGTGGGGGCTGTTGTGCATGTGGGGACATGGAATATTCAGAAACTCTCTGTACTTCCCACTCAATTTTGCTATGAACCTAAACCTGCTGTAAAAACTTAAGTTTATTAACTTAAAAAAAAGGAGCTCATAAATTGGAGAGGGAAAACAAACAGAAGACAGTTTAAAGTTACTGTAATTAGGACTATAATAAAATAAACAAACTAGGAACCCAGCCTTAAGGGAAAATCCCAAATTTGCTTGGAAGTCAAAAAGGGCTATGTAGAGAACAAAACACTTCAGACAAATCTTGTAGTGTTAATGAACCATGGATAGTTAGTCATTGCAGGAGGTAATGAAAGCATATACACAGAGGCCTGGAGGCAAAGAAGTGTCCTTCTAGAAAGGACAAATAATTTGAATGCACGAAATTTAGAATTGAGGTGAAAAGGAGCCAGAAGTAAGAACAAATAGGGGATACAAGATTATGAAGGGCATTTTATGCCAGAATGAGATGATTAGGACCCTATTCTGAAGATAATGGGGAGCCACTGGAAATGTTTAGGTTATTTTAGAAAGACTGTTATGGCTAAAATGTGGAAGACCCCCATTCAAAATTACAACCTCCCAACATTCCTATTCCATCGTTTCATTTTTCTCCATTGACTTTACTAACATAATGTATTTTACTTAGTCACTCCCTACCCTTAAAGCTCTAGAGAAACAGGCATTTTTGTGTTTTATTTACTGTTGCATTCCCAGTGCCTACAGAGTACCTGTGAGTGAATTGCCCATTAATGCTGCTCCTTTCATAGTGAAATGTACATTCCTAAGCTTCCTGCAGAGTAACTACTAATAGATCTTGTCTCAAACGACAAAAAATGTGCCAAAATATTAGTAAGAGAGGCACAAATCTCTGAATGAAGGATACAAATTTTGACCCCTTTCCAACTTTGGGACTACTTTAAAACTTTGTGTATTAATGAGTTTGTAATGAAAAAGCCTTAGACGTTAGGACAGAAAAACAATGAGATTTCAAGTCTGTCAATGTGCTTCCATAAACAAAAATTAAAGGAATGTAAAATTCACCTCCCTTTACCTGTATCCTAATCAAACAGAACCATCAGTGCTTTCTACTTTCATCTCTATAGGAGCAGCAGTAGCAGCAAACATTTAGAGTAGCTGCTATGTGCATTAACCCACAATAATTCTAATACAACCATAACTGTAAGGAGGAATGATGATTATCTCCCATTTGGCAGATGAGGATACTAGAGCTTAGAATTGTTAAAGTTAAGTATCTTACCCAAAGTCTCATAGGTAGAAAACATTGGGGCCGGAATCTGAATTCATAGGAATTTAACTCCAAAGTATACTCTTTCCAATATACAATAGTGCTATAATTAGAGGCCATAAAATAACACTGGTTATTAATTTTGTATTATGATTCACAAAAAGAAAAAGGTACTTCTGCTTTCATGGGTCACTGCTATTTTCAGAAGAAAAAGGAAAATGATTTAATGCATTTTTCACTGAGGATGCCTCCAAATGATAGGTGGTTATGCTCCTATCCTCTGATTCTCTCTCTCAGGACTGGGAATGAAGTTTGTTTTACTATATTGACGATTTCTCTTCTGGAATTTTAGATGAAGATAATGTGTCTCTTAACATTCTATACTCTGGGAACCTACTGTAAAATAAATGTTACAAAATTAAATTTGAAAGGACTATAAATGTCAAATAAATGAAATTTGGTAAATATGGTAGTGTCAGATTTTTTCCCACCATGATTTTAAAATTTCTCACTTTCAGTAACAAATCAGAAGTGTTCACATTGAGAATAAAAAACATTTCATAAACACAAAAAAACTAAGAAACTCTAATTAAATCCTCTCTGCTTACAGATGAGGAAACTGAGGCTTGGCACAATCACAAAGACTGTGGGAGCATGGCAATAATCCAAGTTTCCTGAGAGAATCCAGACCAACCTTCTCAAGAGGGCTACTCCCCTTCGTTCTCAGAAGGAAATGGGATGAGAAAAAAAAAAAAAAAAAAAAAAAAGAGTATCTTATTCCTAAGAATAGTCTAATACTTAGTGGTGCTTTGCATAGAGAAAATTTTCTTATAATGTTTAAAGAAACACTTTGCTTATGGAAACAAAATCTTCCTGGAAACACAATTTCTCCCCTCTTCGACCTGAATATTTGGAAGTAGAAAATTGAACATTCATATTTTACATATATTAAACCCATTTCTTCTTTTCGTAAGTCTTAAGTCTCAATTAAAATGACCACTTTCTGCAGGTGTCACTTTTTCTACACTTACATGAACTAACATGGTTTGTCTTAGTGGCAAATGGGGACATCTGAAAAGAGAGCCATTTCATCAAAGGACTAAAAAGGCAATGAAGTCATATTCTGTAAATAAAATCTCATTTGTTACTTACTATTTCCAGGAATCTTATCTGAGAATGATTATGAACACAAAATGGACTCTAATAATTCTGACAGTTATGATAGTCACAAAGTGACAGTTATGCCAGAGCTTCTTGTGAAAGGTATATCCAGTAAATGCCCTAACCAGATAACTCCAGATGCAGGGCAGAGTGTGACCATCTGGACTGCAGATGAGTGCACTACCAGTCTGGAGCATAAAATCAGAGCCCTCTGACAGCTCATCCATCACTTAGGCCTCAACAGACAAGCTTGACAGCCGTATCTGCACTTGTCCCAGAGACAGCGCTTAAAGCCTTGTCTCCTGACCATCTCACCCGCCCAGCCTAATGCCTGATGGTATACACCCCAGCACCATAGGAACTAACACTGAATACCAGACTCTCTTCCATCCTTCTTTCATAAGACTTTGTTTGTTTTGCCTGACCCTCTTGTGTGGACCTGTTCTACCTCAACTGCTGGAGGCTATCCTGTGGCTGGAGCCTTGGTTAATAGCTGTGCAAACCAAGCCAGTAGCACTAGAGTCATGTGTAAAAGACACAAATGTGTGTGGGACTGCTACTTTGATAGTCAAGTCCTGATCTCAACAGTAAGTTCATAATATATATCTCCTTCGCTAAACTTATGAAAACATCCTAGTCATCAGACTGACCTTACCAAAGCCAAGCTAAACAATGCTTGGAGATATTAAAAAGTCCATCATGAATGAATCCCCTCTCTTAATCTATTATGTAATTAAAAGGATTTAAAAATGGCCAAATAAGAAAAAAAGTCACTAAATTCCAAGTTATATTTGGAAAATAACACACAGAGCTTATAGTTTGAAGAGTAAATAAAAAAATGCAGTAGACTCTCAGTTAACTGGCACCCAGGGAGACTGGTAGATGCTGGATAAATGTAGTTTCTGGTTGCCTGAGTGTTGCTATAAAATAGGCCTAACAAATACTATACCCTATACTATACTATACCATATCATACCATAAACTCTGTATTGCCTTGATATTAAAATTGAAATACAGTAATTAAAATCAAATTAAGACAAATAAAGACAACTTAATGTAACAGTTTTATTATAAAAACAGCTTTGTGAATGCAGTGTGCAATTTTAATTAAATGGCAATCAATAAACTTTTCAACTTAATCAACTTCACTAATGTAATATTTTTAACTTCAAGTAACTTAGAAAAAACCACATCCATAACACTTATGTGGTAGACAATTAATTTTGCAAACTCATCCTAGAAAAAGTGCTTGCTATATACCTCATTGCTGAATATCAATCACTATGGTCACCCCTTCGAAGTACTCCCCTTGGGAAGCAATGCACCTACGCCAGCGCCTACTCCACCTTTCAAAACAGTTTTGGAGCTCTTTTTCTGGAACGGTCATCAGAACTGTCGTTGCAACCAAAATCTGTTAATTAAGTTCACGAACTTCGTACTGTGCACTTATGTTGGCAGGACTGTATAAACAACTCAATAAGATGTCATAACGTTGCAAAGGTTATGTCAGATTTTGGGTACGATGAGAGCTCTGAAGGCCATTCCAGAAAAAGTTCCAAAATTGCTTTGAAGTGTGGACTGGGTGCTGGCATCGTTGCATAGCTTCACAAGGGGAGTATTTTGAAGGTGACAAGAGTGATATTCAGCAATTAGGTATGTAGCACTTTTTCTAGAATGAGTTCACAAAATTAATTGTCCTCATAAAACTGTTACAGTAGGAGTAGAAAGTTCACTGGATAGATACTGCATCAGGATCACAAGGATCTAATGATGAAGCTAGAACAGGATCAGAGCAGTGGTATGGATGGTTTTGGACCTACATCAGTAGATGTTGTATTGGCAAATTTGTGTGCAGCTTTCTTGAAAAAAAAAAAAAAAAAGAATGAATATCAGCTTGCTTTGAGGCCCTACGCTTCTCACACAAAATCAGGTTTTGCATTATGTGCAGCTATATAATCGTGCAGAGAAATGAAGAAGGGTTGCTGTTCTGCAAAAGCTATTACAGTTTCAAGTGCTGCAGTAGCTCTCTGCCAGGATACATTTTCCTCCTCACACTCATCATCATCATGCTCTTCTTCCTCTGCAACATTCATTTTTCCACAACTCATAACAGATCCTATGTCTTCTGTATTAAGTATATGAGTTAGTGGAAAAGCTTCATCCACAGCAAGGCAGTCATCAAGTTCATCTCCAGACAAATTAATTTTGTTGGTAGCAGAGTCAACTAACTCAGATTTCATCATAAACTCTGCTACTGGCAACCACACTATTGACTGAAACCCCTCCAAGCCGACAAAGGAGGAGGAGGAGGATTCCACAGACATCACAGCCAGCCATAACTTTGTCTAACACTTTCATGTTTTACTTCTCACAGAATCCCAAGCACAACTGACAGTATAGACAGCATATTGAGATTATATTTTTTCTGAAAGTTCAGAATTGTCCCGTCAGATTTAGTCATTTTTCACATAAAGTCACGCCTGTAAAACATTTTTACATTCTGTATCACTCCCTGATCCACTGGTTGGATCAGACTTGTGACATTAGCTTCAAGGTAACATGAAAATGTTGCCATTAACGAGCTCTTCCACAGGAGGATATGCAACACAGTTATCCAGGAGCAAGAGAACTTTACTATTCTTGGTATTTCTTTAGTAAATTTTCTTTAATACTGGGACAAATGAATAATGAAACCACTTGGTAAAAATGTCTGTGTCCATTCTACTGTTACTCTGTACATGATAATCTATAGGAAGGTTAGTTATGCCTTTAAAGTACCTTGGTTTAGCAAATTGGCCAACCACACACAACTCTGCCTTATGATTTCCCAATGCATGTGCACAAATGAGCACAGTTATACACTCTTTATTTAGCTTGAACCAGAAAGCTACCTTCTCATTACCATCAGCTAAAGTAGAATTAGGCAGACACTTCCGCATTCATCCAGTCTCAACTGCATTTTAAATCTGCTCTAGGGTCTAGCCCTTTTCTGCAACCAATTCACTAAATGGCATCATGAAATAAAGGTGCAGCCTCAAAATAAGCCCATTTATGCTTACCTGACAACTCCAGCTTACAGATGCTGTGACAATCCTTGAATCAGGTAAGCTAGCCACTAGAAAATGAACACTGACATTCCATGTTCACTTTCTCATGGAATTCTCTCATTTTTTCCCCGCAACATAGGCCCAGAAAAAGAACCAGTCTTAGACCTTTTGAGCAAAAATCACTCATACAGAACCTGGTCGAGCACTTGCATTTTCAGTGTATGAAGAGTATGATGCTTCTCCATACTCTTGTCACTCCCCAACTTAACATAAAACTCCTTTATCTTCTGAGACTGAGCCTTAATGTTGCAGACTGTTGACAAACTGACATTAAATTCCTCCAAGAGCACTGCACGACTCTCACCTTTCTCAAGCTACTTATTTCCATTTTCTGCCAGAGGGTAAGCTTACTTGGGACTTGCTTTGACATAGCTGGGGTTCAGTGAGAACACAAAATTTGAATAATAATAGATCCCAACCTACCTGTACATTTACACACGGTGAATTGGTAGGAGAGGAAGACATACTGTGAAGTGTGGTCTTACTCACAGTATGGTGCGTCAAGTTTAAACTTACATTTCTGCCAAAAATTGGTTTTATTTTAATTTTTATTTCAAGTATTACTATTTCTTCAATTATTTTGCCAATTAATTGAGAGTGCAAGTTGCTTGAGTTCTGGTTAACAGTCTATTGTAAAAATACTACATATTTATTTTATCTTATGCAATTAATATACCTTTAAAGTGGCATGTAGGACAATGGAGCCTGTGTGGCTTCAAACAATGATAAAAGAATTCATCTACCAATCGTCTATAAACTGTAAGAAAGCTTTACCTTCAGTTACTTGGTCTTCAGTGAAATAGACACACCAGCTTTATGTGTGCCAGCCAAATAGTTAACGATCTGTAAACATACACTTAGGGAAGTAGAAATTTCCTGTTTAAATAGACTAAAATGAAAGTCCTTCTGTAATGTAAAAAACCCTTCAGATATGGTGTTAAAATTAATCTTCATTATTTTATCAAAATTTGTATTTTTATGTTTTATTTTCTTAAAGATGGCATGTCTTCAAAATAAATCAAAATATTTCATTATGGGGAAAAGACAGCCTCTTTAGTAGGTGGTGCTGGGAAAACTGGAAAAACATATGCAAAAGAATGAACCTGAGCTATGAACTCTCTCCATATACAAAAATTAACTCAAAATGGATTAAAGACCTTCATATAAGACCTGCAACAATAAACTGTATAGAAGAAGACATAGGTACTAAACTTATAGACCTAGGA
>PVJL010012501.1:24429-37013 GCA_004026885.1 Lyroderma lyra | reverse complement strand
CCTTTTGCTATCACAACAAAAAGAATGAAATACCTGGGAATTAACTTAACAAAGAACGTGACAGACTTATACACAGAGAACTATAAGACACTTTTGAAAGAAATTGAAACAGACTTTAAGAGGTGGAAAAATATCCCCTGTTCATGGATAGGAAGACTTAACATTGTTAAAATGGCCATTCTGCCCAAAGCAATCTACACATTTAATGCGATACCCATCAAAATCCCAAAATCATACTTTCGTGAAATAGATAAAAGAATTATTAGATTTATATGGAACCATAAAAGACCTCGAATTGCCAAAGCAATCCTACATAAAAAGAATAAGGCTGGTGGCATTACACTTCCTGACTTCTATTTATATTACAAAGCATCAATAGTCAAAACAGCTTGGTACTGGCAGAAGAACAGAAATAGAGACCAATGGAATAGAACTGAAAACCCAGAAATAAACCCACAAATATATGGACAAATAATTTTCGACAAAGGAGCAAAAAACATACAATGGGGAAAAGACAGCCTCTTTAGTAGGTGGTGCTGGGAAAGCTGGAAAAACATATGCAAAAGAATGAAACTGAGCTGTGAACTCTCTCCATATACAAAAATGAACTCAAAATGGATTAAAGACCCTCATATAAGACCTGCAACAATAAACTGTATAGAAGAAGACATTGGTACTAAACTTATAGACCTAGGACTCAAGGAAGACTTCATGAACCTGTCCTCAAAGGCAAGGGAAGTAAAAGCAAAAATAAATGAATGGGATTGTATCAAACTAAAAAGCTTCTGCACAGCAAAAGGAACCATCAACAAGGCAAAGAGACAGCCAACTGAATGGGAGAAAATATTTGCAAATAACGCATCAGATAAGGGTCTAATATCTAAAATATATAAAGAACTAATAAGACTTAACAACAAAAAAACAAACAACCCAATTGAAAAGTGGGCAGAAGAACTAAACAGACACTTCTCCCACGAAAAATACAAATGACCAGCAGATACATGAAAAAATGCTCTTCCTCATTAGCTATCAGGGAATGCAAATCAAAACCACAATGAGATACCACCTCACACCTGTGAGAATGGCTGTTATCAACAAGACAAGGAATAACAAGTGCTGGAGAGGATGTGGAGAAAAAGGAACTCTGGTACACTGCTGGTGGGAATGCAAACTGGTACAACCACTGTGGAAGGCAGTGTGGAGGTTCCTCAGAAAATTGGGAATGGAGTTACCATTTGACCCAGCAATCCCCCTTCTGAGGATCTACCCAAAGAACTTGAAAACGTTTGTCCGCAAAGACTTATGTACCCCAATGTTCATCGCAGCACTGTTCACAGTGGCCAAAACATGGAAACGACCAAAGTGCCCTGCGACAGATGACTGGATAAAGAAGCTGTAGTACATATACACAATGGAATATTACTCAGCTGTAAGAAAAGATGAAATATTGCCATTTGCGACAAAATGGATGGACCTGGAGATCATCATGCTTAGTGAAATAAGCCAGACAGAAAAAACAAAGAACTGTATGACTTCACTCATATGTGGAATATAAAACTGAAAGCAAAGAAATAAAGAAATGAACAAACAAATAACCCATGGACACAATCAATAGTTTAATGTTTATTTGGGGATGAGTGGGTTAGGGAGGGGAGAAAGCGGAGGGGGTGGGAGAGGGGGGGGGAGCTAAATATAAGGTGACGGAAAGAGAAGTCACACTAGGTGGTGAACTTATTATACAACAAGTTGACAATGCACTGTAGAATTGTATGCCTGAAATCTATGTAATCCTTGCTAACAGATGTCACCCCAATAAGTCTAACAATAAAAATGTATTAAAAAACAAAACAAAACAAAACAAAAACCCAAAGGCTGTACAAGAGAAAAAGGAGGACATTTTATAATAATAAGGGGATTAATCTGACAAGAGGGTATAGTCCTGGTAAATATTTATGCAGCCACATATAAGTACTTAAATATGTAAAGCAAGTATTCAGAGATATAAAGGGAGAGACTGACAGTGATATTAGGGGATTTTAACACCCCAATGACAATGGATAGATCTTCCAAACAGAAAATCAATAAGGAAACAGTGGCCTATGTCTTTAATTGATATTTTTAGAGCTATTCAACCCAAAGCAACAGAATCTACATTCTTTTCATTTGTACATGGAACATTTGTAGGATAGACCACATGTTAGCCCACAAAAAAAGTCTCAATAAATGTATTAAGACTGAAATCATATCAGTATGTTTTCTGAACACAATGGAATGAAACCAGAAATCAGTTGAAAGAAAAAACATAATTGAAAAACACAAACACATGGAGGCTAAATAGCATGCTGCTAAACAGTGAATAGGGTCACGAGATCAGGGTAGAAACTGAAATATACCTTGGGATAAATGACAATGAAAATACAATGACCCAAAACTCTATGGGACACAGTGAAAGCAGTTCAAAGAAGGAAATTCATAGCAATACAAGCCTACCTCAAAAATAAGAAAAATCTCTAGAATCTAACCTTGCACCAAAAGGAATGAGAAGAAAAATAAGAAATAAAGCCCAAAGTGAGTAGATGCAAGGAAATTATAGAGGCTAGATCACAAAAAAAAAAAAAGAAGAAAAGAAAAAGAAATAGAGTCTAAAGAGACAATACAAACAATCAATGAAAACAAGAGGTGGTTCTTTGAAATGAACTAGACTCATCATGAAAAAAAGACGACCCAAATAAACAAAATCAGAAATAAAAGAGAAATGAAAGCTGAGACCACTAAAACACAAAGGATTATAAGAAAATAGCATGAAAAATTATATGCCAACAAATTGGACAATCTGGAAAAAAATAGGTAAGTTCCTAGGAACATTCTTCCAAGACTGACTCAAGAAAAAAACAAAAAATCTGAATATAAAATTATGACTAACAAAATCAAAGCAGTAAATAAAGAACTCCCAACAAACAAAAGTCCTAGACCAAATGGCTTCACAGGTGAATTTTACCAAACAGTCAAAGAAGAATTAACATCTATGCTTCTGAAACTATTCCAAAACAAGAGGAGGGAAGCTATCCAAGCTCATTTTAGTACGCCCACATTGCCTGATTTAAAAACCGAAGACATTTACACACACACACACACACACACACACACGCACGCACGTGTATTCCTGGTGAACATAGATACAGAAATCCTCAACAAAATATTAGCAAACTGAATTCAGCAATACATTAGAAAGATCCTACACCACAATCAAGTGAGATTTATTACTGGGAGGCATGGTTTGTTCAGTATCTGCAAATCAATTAATGTGATACACCACATAAACAAAATGAAGGTTAAAAATCATATAACCATATTGATAGATGCAGAAAAAGACTTTGACAAAATCCAGCATTCATTTATGATAAAAACTCAGCAGAGAGAAAAGAGGGAAATACTTCAACATAGTAGAGGTCATATATGACAAACCCACAGCTAACATCACTCAACATGGAAAAAGCTAAAAGCATTTGCCTTAAGATCAGGAATAAGACAGTGATGTTCACTTCACCACTTTTATTTAACACAGTATTGGAAGTCTTAGCCACAGCAATCAGACAAGAAAAGGAAATAAAAGTCATTAAAATTAGAAAGGAAGAAGTAAAACTCATTATTTGCAGATGACATGATACTACATAGAGAAAACTCTAAAGATTCCACCAAAAAAGAAATTATTAGAACAAATGAATTCAGTAAAGTGGCAGGATACTAAATTAATATTCAGCAATCAATTGCATTTTTATAAACAAATAATGAACTACCAAAGAATAAGAAAATGTGTTTACAATTGCATCAGAAAATAAATAAATGAAATACCTAGGAAGCAACTTAACCAAGGAAGTCAAAGAACTGTAATCATAAAATTATAACACATTGAAGAAAGAAAATGAAGAAGACAGAAATGGAAGCATATACAGTACTATGGTCATAGATAGGAAGAAATGACATCGCTAAAAAGTCTTTATTACCCAAAGCAATCAATAGATTTAATGCAATACCTATCAAAATACCAAAGGTATTTTTCACAGAACTAGAACAAATAATGCTAAAATTTACATGGAACCACAAATACCCTGAATATTCAAAGCAACATTGAGATACAAGAACAAAGTTGGAGGTATCACACTCCCTGACATCAAGCTATACTACAAGGCCATAGTAATAAAAACAGCATGGTACTGGCATAAAACAAACACATAGGTCAATGGTACAGAATATAGAACCCAGAAATAAACCCACATGTATGTGGTCAATTAATATATGACAAAGAAGGTGAGAATATCAGTGGGGTAAAGACAGTTTCTTCAATAGATGGTATTGGGAAAACTGGACAGATACACACACAAAAAAGAAACTAGATCACCTTCTTACACCATATACAAGAATAAACTCAAAATGGATTAAAGACTTAGAAGAAAACATTGGTAGTTAACTCTCTGACATTGCTCTTAGTAATGTCTTTTTCTGGTATATTTCCTCAGGCAAGGGAAATGAAAGAAAAACTAAACAAATGGGACTGCATCAAACTAAGAAGTTTTTGCACAGTGAAAAAAACCATCAACAAAATGAAAAGACAACCTAATGTCCAAAATTTATAAACAACTTATACAACTTGACACCAAAAAATGGCCAAAACAATTCAATTAAAAAATGGGCACAAGGCTTGAAACAGGCATTTCTCTATGGCCAATAGATATATCAAAAGATGCTCAACGTCGCTAATCATCAAAAGAATGCAAATTAAAACTACAGTGAGATATCACTTCACAACTATCAGAATGACTATCATCAATAAACTGACAAACAACAAGTGTTGGTGAGAATGTGGAGAAAAAGCTATCCTTGTGTACTTTTGGTGAGACTACAAATTGGTACAGCCACTATGGAATACCATATGGAGGTCCCTCAGAAAATTAAAACTAGAACTACCATATGAGCCAGCAATTCTACTTTGGGCATTTATCAGAAGAAATCAAACTAATTCAAATAGATATATGGATCCCTATGTTTATTGCAGCATCATTTACAATAGACAAGATGGAAGCAAGTGCCCATCTCTAAATAGATAGTGGATAAAGAACAGATGGTACATATGTCATATATACAATGGAATATTACTTGGTCATAAAAAGAATGAAATCTTACTATTTGCAACAACATAGACTGACTTAGAGGTTATTATGGTATGTGAAATAAGTCAGCAAAAACAAATACCCTATGATTTCACTTATATGTGGAATATAAAGAACAAACCAACGAAAAAACAAAACAGAAACAGACTCATAGATATATAGAACAAACTGATAATTGCTAGGTGGGAGGGGAATTAGGGGGCTGGGTGAAAAAGGTGAAGGGATTAAGAAGTACAAATTAGTTGTTACATAAATAGCCTCACGGATGTATAAACCATAGCATAGGTAATATAGTTAAGAATATTGTAGTTACTATGTATGACGCCAAGTGGATACTAGACTTATTGGAGGTATCACTTTGCAAATTATATAAATGTCTAACCACTACGCTGTACATCTAAAATTAATTTTTATTTTTCAAATAAAATTGACATTCAATATTTATTTTTAAAAAAAGGATTATAATTTCTAGCTTTATTTTAGGGGACTGGAAAATACTTATTAGAACAAAAACAAAGATCATTCCCAGTTTCACTTAATGTGGCTGTCTACACAGTTGCATATTAAGAAACTCTTCCAAATGCATTGTATTTCCAAATATATTTATATATAATGTTTCAGATACCATGCTTTAAAAAGGCTATAGCCTTATAAATTGCCATTTCCTTTTAAAATATAGCTTTCAATTCTGATTTAAAAGCTTATTTGTGCTTAATGGAGAGCCTGAGAGAATGCAATATTAGAAATATAGTATGAGGATAAGAGTTACTCATTATATTATTACCCAGAGACAAAATATTAGTCTACTCATTTCCTCTTTTTAATATGCATATATTTAACAAAATCTGAATCATTTATCCTTTTGTTACCCAATGGTATGTTGTGATTACATTCCCATGTCATCAAAAATCATTCAAAAACCTGATTTTTAATAAATTGTCTTCTTTTTAAATGCCTTTTTGTTTTACTATGAAATCTTGGTACCATTGTAAAAATGTATAAATACCTATAAGATAATACATGGGTGAAGTTAAAGATTTGTTCTTATAACTTAATATATGATGTCTGACAATTAAGTTTGCAAACTTGCCTCCATGCACTTATGTTTGGCAGCACTATACAAACAACCCAGTAAGGTTTTATATAACCTTTGTATATCTGTGTCTCACAGCTGTGTTCTTGTCAACATGTGCTTATAAGTCTTGCTAAGTGACATTCATTATTGTTGTTGCATGTTTTTGTGTGCCATCGCGAGAATGTCACAGTTTGAATTAGAGCAATGGACAAACATTACATTTCTTGTTAAACTTGGCAAGAGTGCAAGTGAAATCAGGGACATGTTAGTCCAAGTTTATGGGGATAATGCTATGAAGAAAACACCAGTGTGTAAGTGGATTAAACATCTTTCTGAGAGGAAAGAAAACTCACTGATGAAGAGGTCAGTGCAGCCAGTAACAAACAGAACTGATGAAAACACTGCAAAAATTTGTCGAATTGTGTGTCAAAATTGTCAGGTGACTGTGAGAAGCAGAGCAGACCAAGTAAACATCAATAGAGAAACAAGGAAATCTTAAATGAAAATCTTGGGATGAGAAAGGTTATGTGCAAAAATGGTTCTGAAGGAGGTCACTGATGAACAAAAGCAGAGGGTTGAAGTTTGTCAAGACCTTTTGAAGAGGCAAGATGATGTTTGGCCCATGTCATCCACTGGTGATGAAACATAGGTATACCAGTACGACCCTGAAACAAAGCATCAAAGTGCACAATGGAAGTCAGCCAATTCTCCATGATCAAAAAAGTTCTGCCAGTCCAAATCAAGAGTCAAAACAAGGTTGTTAACATTTTTTTATATCAGCAAGATTGTTCATTATGAATTTGTACCAACTGGACAAACAGTCAACCAAGTTTACTATTGGGAAGTGCTGAAAGGCTGCGTGAAAAAGACAAAAACTACCTGAACTTTTCACTAACAACTCATGGCTCTTGCATCATGACAGTGTACCAGTTCACACAGCACTGTCTGTGAGGGAGTTTTTAGCCAGTACACAAATAACTGTATTAGAATACCATCCTTACTCACCTGATCTAGCCCCCAATGACATTTTTTCTTTACCCTAAGATAAGGGAAATATTGAAAGGAAGACATTTGGATGATGTTCCGGACATCAAGTGTAACATGACGACAACTCTCTAATGGCCATTCCAGAAAGAGTTCCAAAATTGCTCTGAATGATGGACTAGGTGCTGGGGTCAGTGCATAGCTTTCTAAGGGGAATACTTTGAAGGTGACCATAATGTTATTCAACAATGACGTATGCAGCACTTTTTCTAGGATGAGTTCATGAACTTAATTGTCAGACCTCGTATATCTCATTATTAACATAAAATTCTTCTAAAGTTAAGCTTAAAAATTTTACAATTCTCCAAACAATATGAAATTGTGGTTACCTGTTTGCCTATACTCTGCTTGAGAGATTATGTCATATTACTTGTTTGACTTAGGAGATACATTCATTCCAACCTACTTTTGGCCCCACTTCACCTATGCTCTCTTTATTGTGTCATAATGTCAGTTTTGATCTATACCTTCCTACCTCTAGGCATCTTTGCCTAAAGACATAATCCTAAAGCTTTTGTAATTATAAGCACATCAAAGACTAACTGCTTTGCTTAGATGCAGAGATCTATACAAGACTGTATTACTTTTAAAACTTAAAAGAGATTTATAGTTCTCAGTAAAATTCCTAAGAATTTGTGGTGACATAATGTTGTCAATCACAGAATGTGACATTAAAAAAATACCAGTTCTTAATTACCTTAGTTATAGATTTTTTTCCTAAGTTAGGTATTTATTTTTAGATCAAACTGTTTCATTGTTTAAATTTTTAACATTTTTGAATTTTGAAATATTAAATCACTATATCATGAATGACAGTGTCTTCTTTTTAGAACTCACCTATTCATAAATTCACGGTTGCTTAGCAAAAGATAATAACAGTCTTATCCCTTGGAGAAAGATGAAAACAGGAAATACTTGGGCTTTAAACCTACCTTTTATCCTTGTCAGAAAGGAGTCAATGTCTCAAACCTTTTCTGCTTTACTTACTTAACTAGGTTGGTAAAATGTGCCAATTTAGGACAAAAATCACTGTTAATTTTCTGCAATTAAATAATGAATTTTGCTTGAAGATTGTTATATAATCTTAAGAGTAAATAAACCATGAAGTTAGGAATAAATAGAATATGCATTAACTTGGCTAGTGTGTAGTACATCAAAAATGTCTTTTATCAATAATCTTAAAATACAGTGGACAAATCAACTCACACAATAATATGCTACAAACTAAGAAAACTAAGGTATCTTACTTTTCGATCAAGATGGCAGAGTAGGTAAATGTAGGTAAATGCTGTGCTTGCCTCTTCCTATGACATCAAAATTACAAGTAAACTAAATTATAGAATAACCATTATTGAGTAACACCTGAAGACTAGCTGAACAGAAGTCCCATAACAAAGGCTGTAAAAAAGAAGCCATGTGTAGGAGGGGCTGAGATGTGGAACCGGCCAGCCACATACCCACGCTGGGTAGTTAAAAGTTGGGAGGGATATCTCAGCTGTGGCACTCCTACCTGAGAAGTGAGGGTCCCAGCCCCACACCCACTTCCCCAGCCCAGGGTACCAGTGCTGGCAAGAGGAGTCCAGATCACATTGGCTATGGAAACCAGCAGGGATTGCATCTAAGTGAGATGGAAGGCTGCTGGAGTACTAGGCAATTCCTCTTCAGGAGCCATACAGAGACTCACTTGGCTCTGGGCTCCAGTGTGGGGCCAGCAGTTCAAAGAGCACCGGGGACATACAGAGAGGTACGGAATTGATTGCCTTCAGGGAGAGGGCTAGAGGGGCAAGGGTCAGTATGGATCTCTCTGGGGACAGAAGAGCTGGTAGGCACCATTGCTTTTTAAAGTCTTCCCTCCACCCTGCCCACAGGAGCAGGTGAGGGCCAAATCTGAGTTCATAAACCTGGCTAACACTGTCCCACCCTGGTAATTTCCTTAGACCCCACCCAATTCATGTGCCCGGCCCAAGCCAATTTCAGTGGCTTTTTTTCTCCACAAGTGTCCTGCTTTTTTTTGCTCTACAGACATCCCTAAAATCTCCCAAAAGTCCATAAAACCTAAAAAAGAAGTGGCTGACCTTAGCATGCCCTTTACCTCTTTCTAAGCATCCCCAAGCCTGGCACAAGCAGTCACCAGTATCAACTTGCATTAACTCCCATCAGGTGGCCCTAAAGCCAGGCAGAAGCTATGGCTAGTGTTCACCTATAATGTAGCTTCACTAAAGGGGCCGCAAACCTGGCATGAATCAGCTGGCCACAGTTCACAATGAGGTGCCCACCAAAGGGTCCTAAGCCCAGATCTCATGGCAGCCAGCCTCAATTAACAGCATAACCTCGCCCAAGCACCTCCAACCTCAGCAAAAGTGGCAACCAATGGCAGATTACTTTATAGCTCCCATGAGACCACCTCAAGCCAGCCACAAATGGCAGCTGACTTTGCCTGCACTGAGGCCCCTCCCAGAACCAACAAAACTGGAGGTCAGCTTCAGACCACAGCAGAGTACCACCCAAACAGCTCCACTAACATCAAATCAAAAGAGTGGACCTCATTGCCACCAGAGCCTGCCAAAACAATTCCCACTCTATGGGCTATGCCTCCCCACAACAACTTGTCTACTATACTTATGGCCAGCCCTCACAGCAAGTCAGCCTCAGGGTTAATCCCACCCACTGACATGCCAACAGCAATCAAGATTCAACAGAGGGGCACAGACAAACCATATAAAGGACACTCCGGGAGCACCCAGCTCAGGTGAAAAGGGAGACTGCTTCCCTACCTAGACTTCATGGGAAACGTACTACATAAGGCCACTGTGCCAAGAGTGGGACTGACAATTAAGTACACGAACTCATCCTAGAAAAAGTGCTACATACCTCACTGCTGAATATCACTATGGTCACCTTCAGAGTACTCTCCTTGGAAAGCTAAGCACTGACGCCAGCACCTAGTCCACCATTCAAAGCAATTTTGGAACTCTTTCTGGAATGGCCATCAGAGCTGTCATCATATTACACTTGATGTCCTGAATGTCATCCAAATGTACACCAGGGACCTATGTAATTTTTACTAATCACTGTAACCCCAATTTAAAAAAAAACTTCCCAATAAACAAAAGCTCTGTACCAGATGGCTTCAGAGGTGAATTTTACCAAACATTCAAATAAGAATTAGTAGCTATCCTTTTCAAACTATTTCAAAACACTGACAATCTGAAGTGAGGCTCCTCAACTAATCTCATGATGTCAACATTACCCGGACATCAAAACCAGAACAAGTCACTATAAAAAAGAAAATTATAGGCCAATATCCCTGATGAACACAGATGCAAATATCCTCAACAATATCATAGCAAACTGAATTCAGCGATACTTTAAAAAGATAAAATGAGATTTATTCCTAGCATACAAGGCTGGTTCATTATCTGCAAGTCAATTAACATGATATACAACAAACAAAATGAAGGGTAAAATATTTGTACTAGATACTTATCATGTTCCTCTAAAAATGAAGTAATACAAGTTTATGTACATACATTCATAAGCAAGGGCAACAGAGAAGACATTGTGAGAGAGAAACATGTTATTTCCAGTAAAACTCTTTCCTTATGTAGAATTAGAGGTATTCATAAATGTATGCATTATAATAATATGTACAGATGACTATTTTATTATTTTGTATAAAATTTATAGCTTTTCCAAGGTAATAATCTAGATATTTGAAAAGCATTCATTTAAGCAGAAGAAATAGCTGGCAAATACTTTCTTGTCAGGTGGTATGCATGCTAAATTTACAACCTTTCTTCTGTTTATTCAAATAAGGTAACCTGATGTAACAGGGTGTGACATGTCACAAATGTATTTTAAAGATCTGTAGAGTCTCTCTTTTTTAAAGCTATCATAGAATTGAGTTCAAGTGCTTAAAAGCTTAGGAAAATCTTTTACTAAGAAAAAAAAATCTGACAAATGGGGTAAGGTAGGAATCTCTAGATTCCTTTATTGTTAGAATACCTACCAGCAGATATATCTATTTGTTTAGAGTTTACATATCTGTTAATTCAAGCAATAAATTTTTGTTACCCACTTTTCCTTTTTTTCTAAAGCCTTTGCAATTATTTAGCTGTCATTAAAAACTCCTGTCCCAAAGCATTGTAGTTTCAACAAAGAATTCGGTTAGATCACAGTATTTGCTTCTAAAGGGCTAAATTTTCTATTATAGGAAAATGAGTGTGTACTTTTTAAAATAAATGATAAAGTATAACATACATTTGAAGGAGTGTACGTACTGTAAGGGTGAACACACCCATATAATGAGCATACAGATGATGAAACTGAACTTTATCAGCACCTCCAAAAGATTACCTTGTTCCCCATTCTCAAACCTCCAAAAGATAAACACTCCTTGTTTCTAACACTAGAAATAATTTTTTTATCTAAAAATAGACACACTCATAAATACATATACTGTAAGTAATATATAAAGATGACTACTACAGTCTCTTTCGGGGAGGGTTGGGGGTCTGACTTATTTTACTTAACATTATGTTTTTGAAATGTATCCATATCACATTATTGTACTGTATACTACAAGTATATTACAGTTTATTTATTCATTTTGTCAGTGATGGACAATTGAGTTGTTTTCAGCCTGGGGTTCTTTTTAAAAAATTTTTTTTCAATTACATCTGACATGCAATATTATATTAGTATCAAGTATACAGCATAGTGGTGAACCATTTATAACTTACAAAATCCTCATTCTAATACATCTGGTTCCCATCTGACACCATACATAGTTATTACAATGTTATTAACTGTATACCCTATGCTGCACTTTACATTCCTGTGACTATTTTGTAACTATGAATTTGTACTTCTTGATTTCTTCTCCTTTTTCACCCATCCCTTCAGCCCTCCTCCCATCTCCCCACCAAATCTGCTACCCATCTGATGTCACATACAGTTATTGCAACATTATTGCCTATATTGCCATGTTATACCCTATATTACCATAACTATTACTTTGCAACCACCAAATTGAACTTTCCAATTCCTTCATTTCACCTCTTCCTCCAACCCTCCTCCCATCTGGCAGCAAACCAAATGTTTTCTATTATCTATGAATCTCTTCCTGTTTTATTTTCTTCTTTGGATTTCACTGTAAGTGAAGTCAACTTGTATCTGTCTTCCTCAGTTTGATACTCCACTCATAATTGTTAATAGATATGTAGCTATTGCCATTTTGTTATTCATTATTTTTGCTTGTTGTCCCCCCCCCCCCCCCCCCCCCCCCCCCCCCCCCC
>PVJL010012501.1:0-24329 GCA_004026885.1 Lyroderma lyra | reverse complement strand
CGTCTCGTGTGCTAAGTATCTGTTAAGAAATTCACTGACAGTCATATGGGTGATCCTTTATAAATTACTACTTGCCTTCCTCTTGCTGCTTTTAATATTATCTCTTTGTCTTTAATTTTTGCTGTTTTTATTATGATGTGTCTTGGTGTAGGCTGGTTTGGGTTTATCTTGTTTAGGACTCTCTGTACTTCCTGGGCTTGTATATCTATTTCCTTTGCCAGGTTAGGAAAATTTTCAATCATTATTTCTTCAAATAAATTCTCAATCCCTTGCTGTTTCCCTTCCCCTTCTGGTACTCTCATGATGGGAATGTTGTTACACTTGATGTTGTCCTAGAGGAATCTTAAATCTTCATATTTTTGGATTCTTTTTTCTTTTTGTTGTTCTGATTGGATATTTTCTACCTTTAACTCCAAACCACTGATTTGTGCCTCTGCTTCATCTAATCTGGTGAGTCTTTTAATTCCATTCTTCTTTTTAGCTGTTATAACCTTTATGTCTGCCTGATCTTTCTTTATGGTCCCCATGTCTTTATGCATGCTACTCCCTGCTGAAATTATCACCAAATTCTCTGATCATTCTTATAACCATTTTATTGAGCTCTGGTTTTGATAGGTTGTTTAACTCCATCACATTTACTGTGATTTTTTTCTGTTAGAGTTTATTTTGAGCTGTATTTCTTTATTTTCTCATTCTGGCAGCTTCTCTGTTTATAGATATTCTGTTCTTTAATCAGACACTTGCTGCTGAAGTTTCTTTGGTGTTCACTGCTAATACTGGGAGGGCAGAGGTCTGGAAAGGAGATGAAGGCAGTCAGGGTTGTGCCTTGTTTTCTGCCTGGAGCTTTGGGGCCTTTTGGGCAGTGCAAGCTTACACTGTTCTGTTCTCAGTTTGCACCAAGGGCTCTCCCCTGAGCCTTGGCATCAGCTATCCTGTATCCATGCTGGTTGTGGGCCGAGAAACACCTAAAGCCCCTTTCTCCTCCTTCTCCAGCCGGAGCGAGGTTGCACTGTGGCTTCTCACTGCCCCACTCGCTCCTCTTCTTATCAGAACCAGAGTGAAATTGGGCCACTGTGTCTCACACACTCAGTCTATACCTCCTGCAGGTACTTTGATGTGACAAGCAGGTGTTTGTGCATTGGGTAGGGAGTCCTTAGTTGAGTTATAGATGTTTTATGTGTTGTAATCTCCAGGGGAGTTTTACAGGGGTCCCGCTCATGCCACCCAGTTTGGGGTTCTTATAAATATTCTTCTACATGTCCCTTGAAAATATCCCTATCCATTTGTATATACGTACAACTTTAGTAGATACCTCCAAAAAGCTCTCTGAAGTAGCTCAAACAATTTACATTTTTATTACCAGGACATGAGAGTTCCAGTTCATGATCATCCTTGCAAACACTTGTTATCCCCTGTCACCATTTTACTTATTCTGGAGAATGTATAGTGATATTACACTGCAGATTTAATTTATATTTTTTGATGACTCATAAAGTTGAGCATCTTTTTATATCTTCACTGGAAATCTGGATATATGTTTTGTGAAATGCCTTGTACAAGACTTCTATTATTCTATTGAGTTATCATCCCTTTTCTTATGATTCTCAGGAGTTCTTTATATATTCCTGATATAAATAAACTGTTGGGCATATACAGCGTCTGGCAGAAGTAATGCCCTTTTAAAAGTAGTTATGTTAATGTAGTTATGATATTGTTATGTTACAGAATTACATGCTTACGGTTTTGGTATAGATTATCAGCTTATAAAAAAGGGGTGTTATTTGTGCCAGACCCTGTATACTACAGATATTTTCTACCCCTCTTAGGTTGTTTATTTTTTTCATTTTTGGTTTTTATATGTCTTCTAATGAACAGAAGGTTTTAGTATTAGTGTACTCCAATTTACCCATTTTTCATTATGTTTATTACATTTTGTGTCCTGTTTAAGAAAGCTTGTAATACTCCAAAGTCATGAAAAGTTTTGTCTTTTCTTTCAGGTCTTTGTTTTACCTTTCACATTTACATCTAGAATTCACTTCTGTATATTGTGGGGCAGGTTGTTTTAAATGTTATGTTTTAGACACACAGGTGTTCAAATGACCCAGCACTATTTACTTAAAATATTACCCTTGGTCTAATACCCTGCAGTGATGCTTTGTCATAAATCAAGTCACTACACTCTATCTATCTATCTTTGCACCATTATCACTGTTTTAATTACTATGAGTTTGTAAAAGGTTTGGATTTCTAGTAATGTAAGTCTTCTAGCTTTGTTGTTTACAACAGACTTGACTATTCTTGGTTCTTTGCATTTCCATTTTCATTTTACAATCAGTTGTTAATTTACACACAAAAATACTGTTAGGACTTTAATTGGGTTATACTGAATCTATAAAATCAATTTATGGAGAATTGACATCTTTCAAACAGTGAATCTTTCACATATTTTATATCCTTTCATTTATTTAAGTCTTCAACTTTTCTTAGTATTTCATAATTTTTCATATCCAGAGAGGTCTTGCATATTTTTCCTTAAATTTATTTCTAAGCATTTAGAACATTTATGCTCTGTAAATGTTATATTTTAGTTTCATTTTCTATATGTTTGTTTTTTGTATATAGAAGATAAATTTTTATGTATTGGTCTTTTCTGCACTGGTAAATACAAAAGGTTACTGGAGAAGATATGTACAGCAGAAGCACCACTGAGAGAGAAACAAAGAGTAGCTCATGAGAAAGAGGTTAGGAGAATATGATAATCATAGTTACAGGAGTCATTTCAATAACTCTCTTACTTCCTGAGATTGCTTGAGAGAGACAATGTTTTTCCAACAAACAAGCAAACAGAAAATAACTAACCAAATCACAGTGGTCCTTGTCTATTAATGCCTCATACCTGGATCATCTGTGAATTTGTTTCTATTGTTGGCATGTTCCCTCATTTTTCAGTGGTATGATCTTATCTCTTGGCTTTGCCGGTAATTGTTTTATTGAATTCTACACCATGAATCCAATGATATTATATTCCTGCAGAGAAGTTTCTCCTTTTCTTCTGCTAAGCAGAAAGACTGAGGGATGATCATCTAAATCCAATCAGAGACTGAACTAAATTGTGGTTGGGCTGTAGTTTTTATAAAATTAATTCTACCTCTGGCCTTCCTAGGATGAGGGGGAGAGGGAGAGAGGGAGGGAGGGAGAGAGGAATGGGGGAGAGAGAGAGAATACACACATATAAAATGTTATATGTATTATATCTAATATAATATATATGTATTTATTTGTATATATTATGAAGTGATCACTACAAAAAACCTCATTAACATCCACCCCCTCACATAGTTACAAGATTTTTTTTTTTGTGATGAGAACTTTTAAGATTTATTCTCTTAGCAACTTTCAAATACACAATTTAATATTGTTAACTATAGTCACCACAGATGTCTTTAAATCAGTTCCTTGCCCCATATGTAGTTGCTGATAATTTTTGAAGGACTTGTACTTAAAATCAACATATATTTATTTCAATCTTTTGTTTTACTGATTGGAACAAGGTATATGGGTTTAATATATAATAAGATATCCTACTTCAAAATTTTGATATATTTGAAGACTTTGTTACACAAATACAGAGCTAATAAAGATTTATTGAGGAGACATCCCTTGGAATACTGAAAAAAATACCTATGTATTTAAAATTGAACAAATAATTTTAAACTGTTTACCCAGATTTCTTTCTCAGAGGGAGTACTGGTGTTCTATAAACTCTTCTATCCTACATAAAAGCAAAATTTACTTTAAAAACATTCCTTCTCTTTTGCTTCTCTTTTATCTTTCAAGTAAATTGTAAAATAAGTTGTATTGAAAATAGGGTCAGTGCAAAGAGAGAATCTGCAAGGCAGCCAGCGAAAAGATGTCCATAACCCATCAGGCTGTCATCAGACTTCTCAGCAGAAACTCTACAAGTCAGGAGGGAGTGGAATCAAGTATTCAAAATATTGAAAGAGAGAAATTACAAGCCAAGAATAATATATCCAGCTAAGTTATCCTTTAGATATGAAAGAGGAGTAAAGACCTTTTCAGACATACAGAAGCCGAAGGAATTCTCCACAAGGCCAGCATTTCGAGAAATACTAAAAGAGGCTATTTGAACTGAAACAAAAAGTAAAAATAAACAGAGATAAAATGGGACAACAAAAACATAAAAGGAGAAAAAAAGTTCAAATTTCCAAAATAGAATGGAGATAAGAAACATGTTTAAGAAAAGGGACCACTGCAAACATGAAACTTTCTTTTATATAAACTCCATGGTAACTACTCAAAAAAAAAAAAAAATCAGAACTGAGACACATAATAATAACAACAACAAAAGAAAACAGAGGAACAAATCAAAGAATACCATCAAACAAATAACTGACAGGAAAACAAAAGCAAAGAAGCAATGGAAACAGAGCTACCAGAAAACAAAGAATAAAATGGCAATATAAATCCTTATATAGCAATCACCACCCTAAATGTAACTGGACTAAATGCACCAATAAAAAGGCACGGAGTAGCAGACTGAATTAAAAACAAAACCCAACCACATGCTGGCTCCAAGAGACATACTTCAGCCACAAGAACAAATAAAGAGGGAGTTCCCTGGTGGTGTAGTGGCTTAAGGCTTCGGCGCTGGTGCTGTCAATGCTGCAGCCTGGGTTCGATTCCCAGCCAGGGAACTACCCACATACAACAAAGAGGGAAAAAAAAAAAAAGAACAAATAAAGACTCAGTGTGAAAGGGTGGAAAAAAAATGCTTCAAGCAAATAGCATCCAGAGAAAAGCAGATGTAGCCATACTTACATCTGACAAAAAAAGGTAATAAGAGACAAAGATGGACATTTCATAATGATAAAGGGGACAATACAAGAAGAAGACATGACGCATTAATATTTATGCCCCCAATCAGGAAGCACCAAAATTTACAAAGCAACTATTAATTAAGAGTTAAAAGCAAAAACTAACAAAAACACACTTATAGTAGTAAACACCCCCTTGATAGCCATGGAGAGATCATCCAAACTGAAAATAAGGAAATATCAGGTTTAAAAGATACATTACAGCAGCTGGACATAATTGGCATTTAAAGGATACTCCATCCTCCAACATAAGACTGTACAGTCTTTTCTAGTGCATATGGAACATTCTCAAGGATAGATCATACGCTGGGCCACAAAGCTAGCCTTGGCAAATTTAAGAAAACTGATATCATACCAAGTGTATTCTCTGACAACAAAGCTTTGATATTGGAGATCAACTGTACAAAGAAAGCAGAGAAAACCATATATACATGGAGATTAAACATGTTATTAAAAATGATCAAAGAATAAATAAGAGATTAAAAATACAGAGAAACTAATGACAATGAAAATACAATGTATCAAAATTATTGGAATGAAGCAAAAGCAGTAATTAGAGGGAAATTTGTATCATTACAGGCCTATCTCATGAAACAAGAAAAATCACAAGTAAGCAAACTAACATCACATCTTAAAGAGCTAGAAAAATAAAAATAAAAAAAGCTCTAAGTCAGTATAAGGAAGGAAATAATAAAAATTAGGGCAGAACTAAATGAAACACAGAACAGAAAAACAATAGAAAAAAAATTAATGCAACAAAGAACTGGTTCTTTGAAAAAAAATCAATAAAATTGACAAACCCCTTGCTAGGTTCACCAAGGGAAAAAGAGAATACACAAATAACTAAAATTAGAAACAAAAGGGGAGAAATTACAACTGAGACCACAGAAATACAAAGGATCATATGAGAATACTATCAAAGGCTATATGCAACCACATTTAATAACCTAGAAGAAGTAGACACATTTCTAGAAACATACAGTCTGAACCAAGAACTGGATAATCTAAATAGACCAATCAAGGAAATTGAACCAATCATCAAAAACCTCCCTAAAAGCAAAAGCCCAGTTCTTACAAATGAGTTTTATCAAGCATTCAAAGAATAATTAATAGCTATCCTCCTCAAACTCTTCTAAAAAACTGAAGAAGAAGCAACATTTCCCAACTCATTCTACAAGGCCAACATTACCCTAACGTCAAAGCCTGGAAAGGATAACACACACACAACAAAATTATAGACCAGTATCTCTGATGAACACAGATGCAAAATGCCTAAACAAAATACTAGCAAATAGAATACAACAATGCATTAAAAAGATTATACACCATGATCAAGTGGGATTCATCCCAGGGGCACAAGGATGGTTCAACATATGCAAATCGATCAATGTGATACACCACATAAACAAAATAAAAGATAAAAACCATATGATTATACCAATTGATGTAGAAAAAGCATTCAACAAGATACATCAATTTATGATTAAAAACAACTTAATAAACTGAGTATAGAAGGAAAGTATCTCAACAAAAGAAAGACATATGAATGTATGACAAACCCTCAACTAATATCATACTAAATGGGAAACAACTGAAGCCTATTCTAAAATCAGGAACAAACTAAGGATGTCCCCTGCCACCACTGTTATTCAACTGGAAGTTCTAACTAGGGCAATCAGGCAAGAGGAAGAAATAAATTGCATCTAAATTGAGAGAGAAGTTAAATTTTCGCTTTTTGCAGATGACATGATTCTTTATATAAAAAATCCTAAAGATTCCACCAGAAAACTATTAGAAACAATAAACAAATACAATAAAGTTGCAGGGTACAAAATCATTATACTAACATTCATTGCATTTTTATATAACAACAAAACTTCAGAAAAATAAATGAGAAATACCATTGGCAATCACAGCAAAAAGAATAAAATACCTAGGAATAAACTTAACAAAGAATGTGAAGGACCTATACACTGAAAACTATAAGACACTATTAAAAGAAATTGAAGAAGACACAAAGAAATGGAAAGATATTCCATGTTCATGGATTGGAAGAATCCGCATACTTAATATGGCCATGTTACCCAAAGCAATATACAGATTTCATGCAATTCCCATAAAAATCCCACAGACATTCTTTCAGGAAATAGATTTAAAAGATCATTAGATTCACATGGAATGCTAAAGACCCCGAATAGCCAAACCAATCCTATGAAAAAAGAATTAGGCTGGAGGTATCACACTCCCTTACTTCAACCTATACTACAAAGCACCAATAATCAAAACAGCTTGACATTGGCAGAAAAATACACACACAGACCAATGGAACAGAATCAAAAGCCCATAAATAAACCCACAAATGTATGGGCAGATAAATTTTGACAAAGGGGAGAAAAATATACAATGGAGAAAGGAAAACCTCTTCAGTAAATGGTGCTGGGAAAATTGGAAAACCACATGCAAAAGAATGAACTTGGACTTCGAGTTATCACCATATACCAAAATTAACTCAAAATGGATCAAAGAACTCCATTTAAGACTCAAAAAATAAAGTACATAGAAGAAAACATTGGTACTAAACTTGATAGACCTTACGTTCAGGGAGGACATTATGAACTTGACCTCAAAGGCAAGAGAAGTAAAAGCAAAAATAAATGACTGGGACTATATCAAACTAAACAGCTTTTGCAAAGCAAAAAACTATCATCAAAGCAAAGAGGCAACCAACCAAATGGGAGAAAATATTTGCAAACAATGCCTCTGATTAGGGGCTAATCTCTAAACTATGTAAGGAACTCGTACAACTCAATAACAAAAAAACAAACAATCCAATTAAAGAATGGGCAGAGAACTTGAACAGACACTTCTTTCATGTAGACATACAAATGGCCAACAGATACATGAAAAAATGCTCACTTCCTTTTCCAAGGACGGTGTCTACAGGCATTCTGAATGGTCCAGTGTTTGACATAACATTGGAGGCTGTCCTACAATACAGCCTCTAACAAAACTAGGCTGTCCCACACTCCTGGTAATAGAATTGCTTACCCTTATACCAAGAAGTTTGGGAAAGCACCAAAGTCTGCATGTGGCATGTGCCCAGGCTGACTTCATGGAGTTCATGTTGTGAGACCAAAAGTTTTAATGAGGCTATCTAAAACAAACAAAAAAAATATGTTGGCAGGGCCTATGGAGGATTCATGTACACTAAATGTGTCTGTGACAGGATCAAGCGTGCTTTCCTCATTGAGGAGCTGAAAATCGTTGTGAAAGTGTTGAAGGCACAAGCACAGAGTCAGAAAGCTAAAAACAAAACAAAACAAAACCAAACCAAAACCAAAAAAAAAAAAAAAAAAAAAAAAAAAAAAAAAAAAAAAAAAAAAAAAAAAAAAAAAAAAAAAAAAAAAAAACTTGAATAATACAAACCATGAAGAGGCAAAAAAAGAAAAGAAAAAATGCTCAACTTCATTAGCTGTTAGGAACATGCAAATCAAAACCACAATGAGATACCCCCTCATACCTGTTAGAATGGCTTTCATCAACAAGACAAGGATAACAGGTGTGGGAGAGGCTATAGAGGAAAAGGAACCCTCATACACTGCTGGTAGGAATATAAACTGGTGCAACAACATGGAAGATAGTATGGAGGTTCCTCAGAGATTTTAGAGTTAGCATAGCACTTAGTAATCCCCCTTCCAGATATCTACCCCCAAAATTTGAAAACCTTAGTCTGCAAAAACTTATGTACCCCAATGGTCATTGAAGCACTGTTCATGGTAGCCAAATCACGGGGAAAAAAAACCCAAGTATTCTTTGATAGATGACTGGATAAAGAAGCTGTGGTACATATACACAATGGAATATTACTCAGGCATAAGAAAAGATAAAATGCTATCATTTGTGACAACATGGATGGACCTTGAGATCATCATGCTAAGTGACATAAGCCAGACAGAAAAAAACCAAACACCATATGACTTCACTCATATATGGAATACAAAACTGAAAGCAACAAAGACAACAAAAACTCATGGACACAGTCAATAGTTTAGTGGTTACTTGAGCATAAGGAGGGAGGTGGGTGGATGAGGAGGGTGGGGGCATCAAATACATGGTAATAGAAGGAGAACTGGGTGGTGAACACACAATGCAACACATAGAACTGGGTGGTGAACACACAATGCAACACACAGATGATGTACTATATAACTGTATACCTGGAACCTATGTAAATTTTACTAACCAATGTCACCCCGATAAATTTAAAAATAAAAATTGTTAAGATAAAATTTATATAAAGTTATATAAAAATAATTTTATAAAAATAAAAATTGTTAAGATAAAATTTATATAAAGTTAACCATTTAAACCATTTTAAAGCATACAATTGACTGGTTTTTAGTACTTGACTCAGTGACATTTTGTGCAAGATAATTATACTTAGCACTGTATGTGATTTGTAAGTTCTGTAGCTATCGTATTTTAAATAAGCAATATAAAATCTAGTAAAATAATGAGTATAATATACAGCAATAACTTATTTTGGGGTTTTAAAAAAATTTTTTTTTTGCTTTTTGGTATGTGGGTAGCTCCCTGGCTGGGAAATAAAAAAATTTTTTATTAACTAATCCACAGAATTTATTCAAGTTGTACCAAGTGTTCCAACCAATGTTCTTTTTCTAGTTCAAAGCCCAATCCAGGATCACAGATGTTTTCATGCCTCCTAGGTCTCCCCCGTCTGGGTCCAGTCCCTTAGTCTTTCTTAGTCTTTTGTGACCCTGGCACATTTGAAGGTCTTGGCTAGTTGTTAAATGGTTCCCGATGAAGTCTGGCTTGCCAGGATCACATATCCATTGCGTTGTCATTATGTGGTCTTGATCTCGCCAGTTAGCATTCTTAAAAACACTGTATCATTTTTTTCTAATGATCATTTATCTGACTACTTAAACTAAACATGGTTGAAAATGGAAAACAAGAAAGAACTCCACTCTAAATGGCCAAAACATATTTCCCCGTGCTCCCCCTCCCTGCCCTGCAAAAAGCCAGAATTTTCTTTCTTTGATGTGAAAGAGATTGTGTACACAGAATTTGTTCCTTGGGGTCAAACAGTACCAAAGTTTTTACCTGGAAGCTTTGAGAAGGTTACGTCATCATTTGCTGAAGAAGCATCCCAAGTGGCAAACAGATGACTTGTTCTTCCACCATGACAACACACCTGCTCACACAGTGCTGAGTGAAGAGCAGTTTTTGACCAAAGATGGCATGGCCCCTGTGCCTCACCTTTCCTCTTCACCCCATCTTGCCCCAAATGACTTTTCTTGTTTGTTTCCCCAGATGAAAAAATGTCCTCAAAGGGAAACATTTTGCTGATGTGTAAGAAATCAAAAAAAAAATGGCAGAAGCACTAAAAGGCATAAAAAATCAATGAGTTCAAAACTGTTTTGAGCAGTGGAAAAGCATCTCAGAGTACTACATCAAACAGAGAGTATTTTGAAGGTGACTGAAGTTTAAACATGTAAGCGTAAATACACAATTTTTGATAAACTGTAGGGCCATTTATGGGAGGGGTCCTCCCAAAGCCTCATAAAGGCCAGGCACTAAACTAGATTTTATACACACACACACACACACACACACACACACACACACACACACACATAATTCATGTGGAACTTATTTCTTAGAAGATTGAGAAGTTTACAAGCTTTTCTCTGACCTTAGCAAAAAAGGTTAACTGTAGTTACTAGAAATAACAAGAAGAAACAAAAGTGAAATAGAAAAAATTCAAAAATATAAAAAAATTACAATAGTCTATGATACAATTCATTGAGCCCTGTGGACATAATTATATTCAAATACATATACTCCCCAAATTGACCTACAGTGAAATACAATCCCCATCAGAATCTCAAACTAACAAATTGGGAAACCTAGAAGAAATAAATTCCCAGAAACATACAGGGGCTGTCCAAAAAGTATCCAGCCATGTAATATGAAAAATAGAGGCATCTATGGCTGGATTTGTTTCTGGACAGCCCTCAATATACCTATCAGAGAGAATCAAGAGGAAACAAAATACGAATAGGATTACTAGTAATAATACTGAATCAATAACCAGAAACCTTCCAGAGAACAAAAGTCAGGACTCAATGGCTTCAATGGTGAATTCGACCAAATATTTAAAGAAGAATTAATCCCAATCCTCCTCAAACTCTTCCAGAAAAATAGAGGAATAAGGAATACTTCCAAACTCATTTTATGAGGACAGTATTATAACCCTGATACCCAAATCAGAAAAGGACACTACAAGAAAAGTTACAGACCAATATCCCTAATGAACATAGATGTAAAAATCCTCAATAAAATATTAGCAAACCAAATTTAAAAATACATTAAAATGATCATTCACCATGATCAAGTGGGATTTATTCCAAGGATGCAAGGATGGTTCAACATCTACAAACCAGTCAGCGTGATATACCATATTAACAAGATGAAGGATAAAAATCACATGATCATCTCAATAGATGCAGAAAACCCATTTGAACATAAATTCAACATCCACTTATGGTAAAAACTCTCAACTGAGGGTATAGAGGGAACATATTTCAACATAATAAAGGCTGTATATGACAAACCCATAGCTAATATTATACTCAATGGTGAAAAGCTGAAAGCTTTTCTTCTGAGATCAGAAACAATACAAGGATGCCCACTCTTACCACTTTTATTTACCACGGTATTAGAAGTTCTAACCAGAGAAATTAGGCAAGAAAAGAAATAAAAGGCATTCAAATTGGGAAAGAAAAAGTAAAACTGTCACTATTTCTGCTGATAATATGATATTATATGTAGAAAACAGTAAGCACTCCACCAAAATATCGTGAGAACTAATAAATACAGTAAAGTTGAGGGATGCAAAACCAATATACAAAAAATCTGTTGTGTTTCTACTGATATCAAATTACCAGAAAAAGCAATTAAGAAAATATTCCCATTTACAACTGCAACAATAAGAATCAAATACCTAGCAATAAAGCTAACCACATAGGTGAACTACTGGTATACTGAAAACTCTAAGACATTAATGAAAGACAATGACACAAATAAAAGGAAAGATGTACCTTACTCATGGATTGGAAGAATTAATATTGTGAAAATGTCCATACAACCCAAACCAATTTATAGTTTCAATGAAATCCCTATCAAAAGTTCAGTAGAATTTTTCAGAAACAGAACAAATAAGCCTAAAATCTGTATGGAACTACAAAAAATGCCAAATAGCCAAAGCAATCTTGAGAAAGAAAAACATAGCTGTAGGCATCACACTCCCTGATTTCAAACTATATTACACATAGAGTCTTTTTAATAAATGATGATTCTGGACTACCATCTTACACCATACACAAAAATCAACTCAAAACAGATTAAAGACTTGAACATAAGATCTGAAACCACAAAATTCCCTGAAGAAAACACAGGTGGTTAAGCTCCTTGACATTGAGGGTCTTGAGGGTGATTTTTATTTTTTTTTGGATTTGGCACCAAAAGTTAAGGCAACAAAAGCAAAAACAAATAAGTAGGGTTATATCAATCTAGAAAGCTCTGTACAGCAAAAGAAACCATCAACAAAATGAAAAAGCAACTTTCAAATTGGGAGAAAACATTTGCAAATAATATATTGGATAAGGGATTAATATCCAAAATATATAAAGTACTCATATACTACCTCAATAGAAAAAAAACAAATCAGATGATTCAATGAAAGAATGGGCAGAGGAACTGAATAGGTATTTTCCCAAAGAAGATATACAGATGCCCAACAGGTAACATGAAAATGTGCTCAACATCACTTATCATCAGGAAATGCAAATCAAAACCACAATGACATATCACCTCACAGCTGTAAGAACGGCTATTATAAAAAAGACAAGAAATAGCAAGTTATGGTGAGGATGTGGAGAAAAGGAAACCATTGTGTACTATTGGGGGGGAATGTAAATTGGGTGGCCACTATGGAAAAGATTATGAAGGTTCTTAAAAAATTTAAAATAGAACTACCATATGATCCAGCAAACCACTTCTGGGCATCTATCTGAAGGAAACAAAAACACTAAATCGAAAGATATTTGTATTCCCATGGTCACTGCAGCATTATTTATTTTTAATATCCAAAACTTGGAAGGAACCTAAGTGTCCATTGATGGATGAATGTATAAGAAGATGTATTTTATTTTATATACATATAAGCAATACATACATTATATATATTATATATCATATATATTGTATAGAGAGCAAATATTAAAAGTTCTCATCAAAAGAAAATATTGTAACTGTGGTATCACATGTTAAGTAATCTTGTTCTGGTAATTAATTCACAATATATGTATATCGAATGATATGTTATATATCTAAATTAATATAATGTTATATTCAATTATATCATATTTTAAAAAGAGAGAGAACAAAGAGAAAATTAAAAAATAACATAAGCCCAAACATAGCAATAATTAAATTAAATGTCAAGAGTCTAAACACATCAGTTATAAAATAGAGATTTGCAGTGTTAGAAAAACATGATCCAATACAGACATACCTCATTTTATTGTACCCCAGTTTACAGCACTTCACAGATGTTGATTTTTTTTTTTTATATAAATTAAAGGCAGTACCTTCCACTAGCAAAAGGATTATGAGTTACTTTATCGCAATACTCGCTTTATTGTAGTGTTCTGGAACCAACCTGCAATGTCTTCAAGGTAGGTCTGTATATATACTATTAACCAGAAACTTGTTTCAAATATAACGGTAGCCTGAGAGAAAAAGGACTGAAAATATATAAGATCTAAACATTAATAAAAAATAATCAGGAGTGGCTGTATTATTGTCAGGTAAAAGTAGATTTCAAAGCAAAGAAAATTACCAGGGACATAAAGAGACATTACATAATCATAAAAGAGCAATCCACCAAGAAGACATACTAAGCTTAAATGTGTATGCACTAAACAACAGAACTGCCAAATAAATGAAGCTAAAATTGACAGAACTGAAAGAAGAATTAGACAATCCCACACCTATTAAGAGATATCAACACCCCACTCTCAATAAAATAGAATGAGACAGAAAATCCGCAAGGATATCAGCTACCTAACAACATCAACATATTCTTCTTAACTGCTCATGAAACATACAACAAAATAGACTATATTCTGAGCCAAAAAACAAATGTCAATAGATTTAAAAGAACTAAAGTCATAAAGAGTGTGTTCTCTGGATTTAGTGGATTCAACACAGAAATCAATAATAGAGAAAAATAATCTAAATATAACAAGAAAATCTCCAAACCCTTGGAAATTAAACAGTACTCTTAAATAATCCATGGGTCAAAAAAGAGAAAGTCTCAAGAAACATTTAAACATACACTAAACTGAATTAAAATGAAAGTATGACATGCTGAAATTCTGGAACACAGCTAAAGAAATGCCAAGAGTATATGTACCACATCTTCTTTATCCATATATCTATCAAAGGACACATTGGTTGTTTCCATGTCTTGGCCACCATGAATAATGCTGCAGTGATACACAGATACAAAGATACATAGGGGAGATACATGTGTCTTTGCTAACAAAAGATTTTAGATTTTTGGGGTAGATACCCAGAAGACAGAATGCTGGGTCATATGGCAACTCTATTCCTAATTAATAGAATATTACTTGGCCATAAAATGAAATACTGCCATGGATGGATCTTGAGATTATCATGCTTAGCAAAATAAATCAAACAAAAAAGTCAAGAACCATATGACAATAACTCCTATATGGGGTATAAAACTAAAAGCAACAAAGAAACAAGACAAAAACACAAAGAAATAGAAATTATTGGACACAAAAATTTAGTAGAGGTGGAGGGTGGTGGTGACAGAAGGAGAATTGACTCTGGGTGGTGAGCACATGATGCAACACATAGATGATGTATTCTAAATTTGTACACTTGAAACTTATATAATCTTGCTGATTGATGTCACCCAACAAATTCAATAAATAAATTTTTAAAAAAGCATATATCTATTAGGGCCTTGAGATATTTTAAGAAAATATCTATAAACTCTAATGGCTAGATGCATACAGATGGAGCATAGTTTGTATCCTCATCATATAACATCATGGTATGATTTATTATTTAGTTAAAAGTGACTTCTCATAACAAATATAATCTACCTACCTCACAGAGTTGTGAAAATTACATTAATTAATATCTGTAACTTAGAATAGTGTTTGGCCTATCATAAGCATTTAAAAAATACTAGCTATTATTATTATTATTTGAAGGCATATCAATATACTTAGCAAGTAATAAGATACAGTGCTAGGTCAACTGAAGTTATTCTTACTTAATATTAATAGTATTAATAGTGAGTACTCCCTATTGATAAGGAATGGAGATTTGAAAGTGGTTTATGCATCTTTGGGTTCAACCAATTTGGAACTCTTTCAAGGTTGGGGTAGAATGGAATTGTCTTTCTGGTAAGTAACTGTCAGCTTTGGTATGCATGTTTTAGCGCTACCAGTGGTACAGCTTTTAGAGTCCTTAGAGTCCTTCAGTACCAGTTCGAAGACTGGGATCTCTGGTGGTGATGTTAAAGAGAAGCTGACAATTGCATTTCTTCACTGCAAACAACATTACAAAAACAAAGCAGAAGACACTCTATCAATGGAGAGGCTTGCTATAATGTTTTCAAGCAGTTTATAAAGTGGAAATCTTATTAAAACTTTTTTTCACAGAAGTTCTACAAAGAAATGACATCTGTTACAATTCTGAGGGCACTTTGCCTAATCTAGGGATAGGAAGTAACAGGAAGAATTGAAATTGGGATGTCCAGAGATTAGTACTTCCAGATTTAGTCTCATTAGATAAACTGAGTTTAGAAAAAGGAAGTTCATGTTGATACTACAATAGTTTTCAAAAACTATCATTTTTCTATATCATAAAGTTTTGAATGGAACTTTAAATTCAGGTTAGGCTTTTTGTCTTCTTTGGAGGACTACGGCTTTTTGTCTTCTTTGGAGGACTACACTGTAAAATGACTCTAGTGGCTTCTAAATGAAAACAAATGTACCCATCAAACCTAAAATCCCATGTTAAGTACTTTGTCTGATATAGGAGAGAATTCTTTAGAGATATGACATGTCTATGTGTATAAATAAAGGATTATATAAGTTCTGTGTTGGTTAATTTTAATGGAAATGTAAAGGGCCAGATATAACTGATGATAAACTCTTTTCTTCAAAATCTTATTAAAAGAACAAAGTCCTTTTCATTTTTGCTAAACGGTGATTAATAACAATCAGTGATAAATTTTCATACTAACACAATTCCAACTCATATATCCATATTGCACTACTTATTTGGGCTTAATTCTTTTTTGTAAAGACACTGTATATACAAAAAAAGTAGCCAACTATGCCCTACAAACATAAATAGAAATGATACTGAGTAAGTATTGATTAAAACAAAAAGACCTTAAAAAAAAAAACCAGCATTCTTACCAACTCCAGAAGTTATTGATTCGGCATCAATGTCGCTAGCTCTTTTTCTTGCCACTTCCGCTAGTGCCAATTCACCTTTATCGAGTGCAAGGTAATGGATATCCTTTGGAAATAAAGCAAAGTAAAAGATTAATCCAAAGTGAATCTTAGACAAGTTACAAAGGAGATTTTGAAAGAACTTACTGTTCAGATTATAAAACAGACATAGCTGATTAATATTCTTTTTCTGTAATTTAATGTTCTAATATTTTCTTTTCCAGCATGAGCAAATTTTCTTGAAATGGATCATAGCTATAACCAATGGCATTTATTTAAATAAGTTATTTTAAGTCTTTAAGGGAAAATACAAATTTTTAATTCAAATGTCAGGGAACAAAAACCTTAATCGCTATTTTCTTTGGTGACATTTTAATGAAGAAAAATCTGAGAGAACTTCTTCAAAATTCATTTGTGTGGAATACTACCACACAAATTTGTCTCTGATATTTATGTGTCTGGCATACATTACTTCATTAACATTACTCATACTACTATTATTTTAAACTCATTCACTCCACAAATCACTGCAGTGCCGACCTTGTTCTGGAGTAGAGTTCAATGGCAATACCATGTCTCAAGAAGCCTTGAGCCCAGTAGGGAGACACAACACTATAAACAACAATTAATTACATAATAGTGTGATAGGTTTAATGGCTGTGGAGCCAAAAAGGAGGAACTGAAACTTGATCTGAGTCTTGAACTATAAATAAAAGTTATGCTAAGAGGGAAAATGAAGAAAAGGTAACAGAGAATGAAAGAAAGAGTGTATATACGAGTATGTAGAGAAGCTTGAGAAAACAGTTCTGTTAGGCAATTACAGCTCTTTCAATATGACAGGTGTTCTGGATGTGTGGAAAAATAAGTGGAAAATAATACTAAACAAGTATATAAAGCCACTAAAAATAACTTAGAACTCTTTTTGTACATAGAATGTACATAGGATGAAAATGGAAAAGAATATGAACAGTTTACAATGAAGAAATATGTATAGCCTATAATCATGAAAAGATATTCACTTTAAGTAATACTCAAGTAAATGCAATTGAAAAATTCAATTTCAAATTAAAAATTTTTAAGTTAATATTTGCTGGTTGCAAAGTTTGGGGTGAGACAGGCACTAGTTTTACTGGGAATATAAGACTTTATAGAGCAGGTGTCCATAAACTATGGCTTATGGGCTAAATACAACCTGCCTTTTGTACAGTCCTTGAGTGAAAAATGGTTTATATTTTTAAATGGTTTGAAGAACTGTGGTTCTTATTTAACTCTGAATGGCTTTGGAATTAGCTTATGCTACAGACTTGAAAATGTTTTAACCTAACACTATAAGGCAAAATTACTTACATATGAAATTTACTATAAGTATGCAAAGTTATTTGAATGAGAAATTATAAGTAATGTCAGGCTATGTTATAAACTTCCTGCATTGTCAAAAGTTAAAAAAGAAGTGAAATCTCCATTTCTACAAAAATTCCCAGCAATATATTTTTTATTTCAATCCACAGCAGTGTTTTTCAACTTTAATACAAGTGCAAAGAAATTTCCATATTTCAAAATCTGTTTAACTGTGAAGTTGAGGAACTTTAATTGGAAGTGATTAATTTGCAATGTAATGACATGCTAAAAGGCATTCTCATCTTCAGCTAATAGAATTCTAAAAGTGACTTCTCATCATTGAATACTAAAAATGACTTTTCATTGGTATATATGCTCAATGAAAATGCTATGCTTATGAATTGAAATCAGTATTTGGCATGACCTTTATATGATGAAAGAAATTTGCAAAGGTGAAATAGTAAAATCTCATGATAGACCAGCATTAATAGATGAGCATTTCCAATAGATTTTGATAATAAGAACACCAACTTTCAACCCTAATTTATTTAAATGTTATTCCTCTCTGCCAAATTCCATTATTCACATTTATAGACCTGTATTACAAAAACTATACTCAATTATTTTATTTTAATTTCACCAGTAAAGAATTATGGAAATTTCTTTCTTTTTATACAGGGTCCAACACAAATAATGCCCCTTATTTATGAGCTGGTAATCTATACCAAATCTTTTATGACAAAATCATAAGCATGTAATTTTGTTACATAACAGTATCATACTCAAAACACTTTATGTGACATGTTCAAATTGCTGTCATCTCATGCGAGACATTCACATACAGGGTCCGGCATTATTTCTGCTCGACTCTGTATACAAGTACCTTTATAAAAACCTCAAATTTTCCTCTTGGCCCAAAAGCCTGTAATATTGCCATCTGGCCCTTTAGAGAAAAAAGATTGCTGATTTCATGTTTTAACAATATATCAGAATTTAAAATTTGCTTCTATCAGTTGTGCCAAAAAAATGTATACACATTTTAAGGGATGGTATCTATGTATTACTTTTCAAAGTTGAATTGAATTACAGTAGCAATGTGTAGTATGATGTGTGCTCAAAAGATGGTGTTAATCAAATGAATGCTGGCATCACCATGCAACAGGCAGGACGGTCAAAGAAAATAGCAGAACCACACTGTCCTTTGAGGAGCACAAGACCACTGTGAAGTGGTATTTGAAATTAGAGAATATTGAATTTCCCCAACATTGTCCTGACTTAACACCCCTTCTACCTATGTGGGACCTTAAAGGATATGGTGTACTGTAGCAAACTGGCTACACTAGCGGTACTTCTGGAAGAAACTGAAATGGCACAGACAGTGATACAAGTGCAGACCTTGGTCAACATCGCTCAATCAGTAGTTTACTGTAATCAGAAGTATCTGGATGCTGAGCACCTCTTGAAACTGCAGAAGTGAAACATGGCTTACATTCATCTTTTGTTATAGGTATATATTGAATATTACAATTTTAATACAGGTTTTTTCCTTTCTTAAGATACATTTTTTTGGCACCTTCTGTGTATTCTTTTAGGAAATCATCTAAGGAAATGATGTGACAATGTATCTCCAAGATTAGTGATGACAGCATTACTTATAACAATGAAAAATTGGAAGCAATGTAAATATACACCAATTAAAATAATCATGTGTTTTTTCTCACTATTAATGCAGAATGTCATGATACTTTCATAACACTCTAACTTATATTCAAGAAATAAATTAGTAATAATTAAAAATACATACTACTGTATTCAATTTGCTAGTATTTTATTTAAGATTTTTATATTTATGTTCTTAAGAAAATTCTATGGCTTTACTTGGGCTTGACCAGTAACAATCCCTTGACTGCTATTACGATTACATACTATGCTTCTGAAATAAGTTATGTGGCTTTTTTCTATTTTCTCTTTGGCAACATTTGTATGTTGTTTTTTACTTAAAATAAGCAGAAGATATGCAATACATCTGAGAAGAAATTATCAATCATTAATGAGTGACATAAATGCACACCTGATTAAAATACAGACATATAGCTGTTTACAGATGGAAAGACTATACAAAATAGAGATGTCAATTATGACCTCAACTAATCTGTAAAAATTGGTGGAATTACAATAAAAATTCCTTCAAGGTTTTCATGGGACTTATAAGTTGATCTTAAAATACATATATAAAAACAAAGTCAAGAATATCTAAGACTAGGCCCTTCCGGGAGGGCCGAGGAGGAGACGTGGGTGGTGAGATGGGAAGGAGGCCCCGCTGAGTTGACTGGAGCAAGAGTGACACCTGATCCAAGGGCAGCTAGTTCAGTCCTTGTCAGCTAATTGTGATCTGCTGTGAGAAGACTGCGGGGTCACTCAGATTTCTCTCTTGGGAATTTGGACTAACAGATATTGAGACAAATTAATACTAGGATATCCGACTAAAAAGAAAAGAACCCCTATTCATTTTTGCCTCTTGGATATCATACTTGTTTTTTAATATAATAGCACTGGATTGGTTTTATTAATAAAACCATTGAGATCAGTCCATAGCAATCAGGGAAATTTTTATTTTAAAAACTATAAAATAGTTTTTTTGAGGAGGAGGACAAGATGGTGACTGGAGAGGAGGTCCCTAAAGCCTCTCCCAGAAAACACAATTGAACGGCCACCCAGACAAGAAAGAGGACCCTGGGTGACAAAAACGGCAGCTGAGAAATCCATGCAACGCAAGTAAACACCTAAAGGTTGGAGATAAGGGGGCGAGTGGGAGAGAGGGGAGGGAGAAAAGACGGATCCCAACAGGACCTGATAGTGGCTGACTGCAGTGCATGGGAGGGGAGAGGCCAAGAAACGACAAGAGGAAAAGCCCTAGCAAAGCGGGCAGAACAGTGGGAGTCCATTGGGGAGCTAGGCTGGAGAGCTGGAATTTGGAGCGGCGAGTTGGGGACAGAGCTGGGGAGCCAGCCTCTGGAACTCTTGAGTGGTAGCAGGGCTGAGTGAGGACTCTGAACTGCACAGACGACATCTTGGCTCTAGGCTCCCTTGGGTCCCACAGCACAGGCGCGCGCAGCTCCTGCACAGGGCTGTGGTTCCTGCTCCCAGCCCACTACAGGGGCGAGATGTCTGCCGCGCAGGCAGAGCACAGTCTCTACAGGAGGCTGCGGCTTCCATTCCCAGCTGCCGGCTGCCATGAAGTCGCACACAGCTCCTGCACGGGGCTGTGGCTCCTGTTTCCAGCCCGCTGCAGAGGCGGCCGGCTGCCTTCCTACCACGGGGTCAGACTCACAGCTTCAGACTTGTGTGCACGCCTGCTCGCGCACCCCTGGGTCCTAAAAGCAGTGCGAGCCTGCAGATTCTGCCCCAACATTTGGCTGTGGAAGTAGGCCTGGAAAGAAAGCCGGATTTGATAGCATTCGCCCCAGCCAGCAGGAGCAGCCTTGGCCCGCATCACCCAGCTTCCCTAGCATAGGGCAGAAGGTGGAGCTGCCCCAATATGCCTTTTGTTGGCCTCTCCTCTTTCCTACAACCTCCCCAACCAACTAACTACAGGAAGCAGAGGGACCATGATAGATGCGTACCGCCTCCAAACATAGCAGGAGACCAGAAATAAGAAATAAACAACCCTTCTCTCTCCCAAAACTTGCCACTTCCCCCAGTGCCACCTCATGTCTGCCCTACAGCAAGACACCACAAAAGTACCAATCTGGGCTCCTGGGCACTACTGAACGTAACGCCCTCATGTCAAAGAGGAAGAACCCAGCAGACAGGATGAATACCTTAAAAACTAAAACTCCTCAGAAAGAACAGGAAATTTATCAAGACAGCTTCTTAGACCTAGAAGTTTCTGAATTAAGTGACAGAGAATTTGAAGTAGCCATTCTAAAGGCTCTGAAATGAAAACATATTGGCAGAGTACCATGGCTGAGATAAACAACATAAAAAAGGACATGAATGACATAAAAAAGGAACTCCATGAACAAAAGGAACAATTTAACAAAGAAATTCAAAACATACGGAAGATCGAGAGGGAAATGTGAGAGATAAATAATACAATAAAAGAAGTGAGAAACAAAGTAACTGTCATAGGAAACAAGGCCAACCAGATGGAGGGAAGAATTAATGATATCGAAGATCAGAACATGGAAACAGCTAAGAAAGAGGAAGAGAGGGAATATAGAACCAAAAGAATTGAAAGAACTCTACAAGAACTATCTGACTGCACGAGACAAAACAACATCAGGATAATAGGAATAGAAGAAGGGGTAGAGCATTCTACAGAGAGCATACTCAAACAAATAGGAGATGAGAATTTTGGAAAAACCTATGGAAAGATCTGGAACCCGAAGTTCAAGAAGAAAACAGGTTCCCTAGATACCTGATCCCTAACAGATCTTCTCCAAGACAAATGTTACTAAAGATGTCCAAAACTAAAGACAAAGAGACAATTCTCAAGGCAGCCAGGGAAAAAAGAACTATAACCTTTAGAGGAAAACCCATCAGGCTGGCATCAGATTTCTCAGCAGAAACTCTGCAAGCCAGGAGGGAGTAGAATCCAATATTCAAAACTTTAAAAAGAGGAACTTACAGCCAAGAATAAATTATCCAGCAAAATTATCTTTCAGATATGAAAGTGGAAAAAAGACCTTCTCAGACGCACAGAAGCTGAGGGAATTTGCCAGCACAAGGCCAGCATTTCAAGAAATACAGAAGTGGGATTCATCCCAGGAGCACAAGGATGGTTCAACATATGAAAATCAATCAATGTGATACACCACATAAACAAAATCAAAGATAAAGACCATATGGTCATTTCAATTGATGTAGAAAAAGCTTTTGACAAGATACAACAACCTAAATAAAATAGGTATAGAAGGAAAGTATCTCAACATAATAAAGGCCATATATGACAAGCCCTCAGTTAACATCATCCTGAATGGGGAAAAGCTGAAGCCTATTCCCCTAAAATCAGGAATAAGACAGGGATGCCCCCTGTCACCACTGCTATTTAATATAGTACTGGAAGTTCCAGCCACAGCAATCAGGCAAGAGAAAGGAATCAAAGGTATCCAAATTGGGAAAGAAGAGGTCAAATTGTCACTATTTGCAGATGACATGATCCTTTATATAAAAAATTCCAAAGATTCCACCAGGAAACTATTAGAAACAATTAACGAATATAGTAAAGTTGCAGGATATAAAATCAATGTACAAAAATCAACAGCATTCCTATATACAAACAACGAATCCACAGAAAAAGAAATGAGGGAGTCAATTCCCTTTGCTATCACAACAGAAAGAATGAAATACCTGGGAATTAACTTAACAAAGAACGTGACAGACTTATACACAGAGAACTATAGTTCTTTTGAAAGAAATTGGAACAGACTTTAAGAGGTGGAAAAATATCCCCTGTTCATGGATAGGAAGACTTAACATTGTTAAAATGGCCATTCTGCCCAAAGCAATCCACAGATTTAATGCAATACCCATCAAAATCCCACAATCATACTTTCGTGAAATAGATAAAAGAATTATTAGATTTATATGGAACCATAAAAGACCTCGAATTGCCAAAGCAATACTACATAAAAAGAATAAGGCTGGTGGCATTACATTTCCTGATTTCTACTTATGTTACAAAGCATCAATAGTCAAAACAGCTTGGTACTGGCAGAACAACAGAAATAGAGACCAATGGAATAGTACGGAAAACCCAGAAATAAACGCACAAATTTATGGACAAATAATTTTCGATAAAGGAGCAAAAAACATACAATGGGGAAAAGACAGCCTCTTTAGTAGGTGGTACTGGGAAAATGGGAAAAACATATGCAAAAGAATGAACTTGAGCTGTGAATTCTCTCCATATACAAAAATTAACTAGAAATGGATTAAAGACCTTCATATCAGATCTGCAACAATAAACTGTATAGAAGAAAACATTGGTACTAAACTTATAGACCTAGGTCTCAAAGACTTCATGAACCTAATCTCAAAGGCAAGGGAAGTAAAAGCAAAAATAAATGAATGGGATTGTATCAAACTAAAAAGTTTCTGCACAGCAAAAGAAACCATCAACAAGGCAAAGAGACAGCCAACTGAATGGGAGTAAATATTTGCAAATAACTCATCAGATAAGGGTCTAATATCTAAAATATATAAAGAACTAATAAGACTTAACAACAAAAAAACAAACAACCCAATTGAAAAGTGGGCAGAAGAACTAAACAGACACTTCTCCTATGAAGAAATACAAATGACCAGCAGACATATGAAAAAATGCTCATCCTCATTAGCTATCAGGGAAATGCAAATCAAAACCACAATGAGATACCACCTCACACCTGTGAGAATGGCTATTATCAACAAGACACGGAATAACAAGTGCTGGAGAGGATGTGGAGAAAAAGGAACTCTGGTACACTGCTGGTGGGAGTGCAAACTGGTACAACCACTGTGGAAG
>PVJL010012500.1:0-36913 GCA_004026885.1 Lyroderma lyra | reverse complement strand
TCAGCAGCCTGCATTCTGTTGGGGTGGGGAAAGATCCTTGAGCGGTGGTCAAAGTTCTGTCCCACGCGGTATGGCGGGAACCGCCGAGGGTACTGAGGGCGGTACTGGGTGCGCGTGGCTGTCTCCAGGCCCCTGAGAACTCAGCAGCAGGGGGGTCACATCCTTCACTGCTGCCGCTCCCTTCTCCTCCTCCTCCTCCTCCCCAGAGCACTAGCGAAGCAAAAAAACAGAGATTCAGAAGTTTCAGCAAGGAAAGAACCAAAGAAGATGAATTAGGGTGAATATCACCAAAAGAAAAAAAAAAGTTCTGGGTTCCCTGGTAGTGTAATGGCTAGCGCCGCGACCTGGGTTCGATTCCCAGCAGTAAAACTGCCCCAACCCCATCCCCACCCTCCAAAAAAAGCCAGTTTCTGTGATCTCATTTATTGCCACCTTCGCTGTCATTCATCAGCCTTAAGTCACTGATGTTATTCTGTCCCGGCCTCAAAAAACCAAAAAAACCTCATTGCCATCCAAGCCATTTATACTCTATTCACTCTGCTTAAAACTTCTTCCCCTAAATTTCTGCTTGGTTGATTCTTTATTCTCAACATTCTAGTTACAGCACAAATACTAATTTCTCTAAGATGTAAGATGTTGTTTAACTGAAATGTCACATTCTGAGAACGTCCTTTACTGATCACAGTGCTTAAAAATGCCACCCATCACTTCTCGGCCTTTTGGCTAAGATCAAGTGTAAAATGCAACCCACTCATTCTTGCTTTTATTTTTTTCATAGCACTTATTACCATCAGACAGTCATTAATTGCCTGGCATCCAGTCAGAGGCTAATATTTTCATTTAAATATGTATGTCAGTATCTGCATTTTCTTATCCTGTTGACTCCACCACTTTCCTATTAGGTCAGTTATAATGTTCTTATATACTCATAAATCAAATATCATTCCAGTTATGTAATATAACTTCCCTTTTACTTAATGGCAAGATAAGAGGAAGTGGTAAGGAAAATTTGAATGGTCATAAAGCAGCAGTATATCTAAGAGTGATATCTAAGAGTGGCTTATGCCATTCTTCACCCATAATCACTTTATTTGCAGATGCCTTAAGAAAAGCTCAGGAACTGAGAGCTGAATTCCAAGTTGAAATTACTCCCAGTGAAAAACTGCTCCCATACTCTTCCCATTGTGTGAAAGAAAGGTTTAGATATGACTAGCAGCATGGTCTTAATATGACAAGATGTCTCAATGGAAGGTAAGTGTGATAAGTCAGGGGATATTTGTAAGTCTGGCAAATAAAGTACAAGTAATAAAATATGTTCGTGTTGTCAACAAAAGAACATCCAGCCTAAGAGAAAGCTTATAAGAGTTTATTTGAGCCAAACTGACAACATTTTTCAGGAAGCAAAATCTCAATTAATTGAGAAAATAGAGTATGGCAGTTTTGTAGCTCACTTTATACATCACTATAAAAGAATAAGATGTAAAAGTGGTCTCCATGAAATCCACTGGTGGTAGATTAAGGGGATGGGAGAAAGTAAAGCAGGGAAATCTCTGGGATTGGACAAAAAAATGGAGATACATAATTTTTTTTTCATTGGTGGGTAAAAGGCAGGAAATAATGATCATTTTATAGCACATATAGCATTTGGGGAACAACATAACATGAGGGGTTCTATAGTCTCCTGCTCTAGTGGGCTGGGCCGTGAGGGGTCTGGAAAAAATGGGTTACTCTGACATTCCAAGGGTATGTTATCTTAGGTGTAAAAAGACAATAGACTGGCTTACTTAAGGTAAAGATGACCTTACTAAGGAAAGCTTCAGACTAAGGATGTGACCTTCCACCATAGCCCATCTTTAGTTAGAAATTTTACGCTTATGCTATCTTATGTGGTGGTTATTTTTGGTCTTCGAGTTTTTAAGGCCCACCACCCAGGCCTCTCCTGAGCCTGTCACTTTTAACATGTGGCCCTTTTTCTATCCACAGTGTCATGGGACTTCTGCCAGGTGAAGTGGAGAACCATGGGTACAAACAGGCAGGACAGTGATGGTCCTCAGCTGTTTCATGGCACACAGTCTCTGAAAACAGGGATGGAAAATGGTAGTGTTTCTACATACCAAAGAAGTGTTGGGTCAATTCGCTTGATACCTGGAGTTAGACCTTCAGTTGAAAGTAGGGGACAAGACAGCAATTGATTTTATTCCAAGGGAGGGGAAGGGTATATGTTGAACATTGGTGAGAAGCTATGGGTAGGTCCCTGGTGGTGCTTTTGCTGGTAACAGATGGTTATAGAAGTTGTTACAAAAGACTAAAGTAGCCATTTTATCCCACAGAACAATCTTCTGGGGTTGCTGATCATATGTCAACCATTCTCTTCCACTTTCTCCAAAAGAGAACTTAATGGGTATTGGCACAATAAAACCTAAAGAAGAGGGGAGAGTATGTCTGAGGGAGGAATAGCTGTGGTATATTGGTGTCACAGGGGTATCTGATCTGACAGTTCTGATGTAGGTTGTTGCTTCTTAATTCTAGTTCCCTTAAGCCAGTAATTGTTTTTGGAGTGTAAGAGTATGTGATATATAAAAACTGTTTGCTGAAATATGCAATCCCACACATTATTGTCTATGCCAGTAGCTCCCCCATGCGTGGTTGAATTGGTTGTAGCATTATTTTGGGACTCTACAGAAAACAAAAAAACAATATTCCACACCACAGTTTCAAGGTATCATTGATATTTTCTCACAGGAAATTGTAGAGTCTAGCTTATTGACAATTCCAAGATCTATGAATGGCTGGGATGATTCGGATAAGCACCTGTGGAGTTTAGAACTGAACATAGTAGCTTTCTTTTTAAGTTTAAAAATCACTGCATTTTTAAAATTAAGTCAATTGGGGTGACATTGGTTAGTTAAAATTACATAGGTTCCAGGTGTACAGTTTTTCATTGCCTATGTGTTGCATTGTGTTCTCACCACCCAGAGTCAGTTTTCCTTCCATCACCATATGTTTAAATCCCCCATCTCCTTCCCCAGCCCATTCCCTTGTTCTCTCTGGTAACTACTAAACTATTGTCTGTATTCATGAGACTTTTTCTATTTTGATCGTTTATTTATTCTGTTCTTTAAATTCCACATATAAGTGAGATCATATTGTATTTGTCTTTCTCAGTCTAACTTATTTCGCTTAGCATGATATCTTCTAGTTCCATCCATATTGTTGCAAAAGGTAAGATTTTATTCTTCTTTATGACTGAGTAATACTCCATTGTGTAAATGTACCACAGCTTCTTTATCCAGTCATTTATTGATGGGCATTTAGAATATTTCCATATCTTGGTTATTGTAAATAATACTTCAATGAACATAAGAGTGCACATATTTTTTCTAATTAGTGTTTTGGATTTCTTTGGATAAATACCCAGGAATGGAATTGCTGGATCATCAAGTAATTCCATTTTAAAATTTTTGAGGAACTTCCATACTGTTTTCCATAGTGGCTGGATGAATTTGCAGAATCATCAACAATCCACAAGGATTCCTTTTTTTCCACATTTTTGTCAAGACTTGCTGTTGGTCAATTTATTGATGATAACCATTCTGACAAGCGTGAGGTAGTATCTCATTGAGGTTTTGATATACATTCCTCTCATGATTAGTGATACTGAACATTTTTTCCTATGTTTTTTGGTCATCTCTGTAGCCTCTCTGGGGAAATGTCTATTCAGGTCTTCTGTCCATTTTTAAATTGTGTTATTTGCTTTTATGATGTTGAGTTGTATGCATTTGTTACATATTTTTTTAACCCTTTATTGGATTCCTAACTGGTGAAATTTTTTCCCATTTTGTAGGATGTCTTTTAGTTTTTTTTATGATTTCTTTATATATATGTGTGTGTACAGATATATGTGTATATGTATGTATGTGTGTGTGTATATATGTGTGTGTATATGTATGTGTGTATGTGTGTGTGTGTGTGTGTGTGTGTGTGTGTGTGTATAAACTTTTTGGTGTGATGTAGTCCTGTATGTTTATTTTTTCCTTTGTTTCCCTTGCTCAAGATGATATGTCATTGATGATATTGCCATGAGTAATGTTTGAGGGGTTACTTCCTATATTTTATTCTAGGAGTTTTATTGTTTCAGATCTTACATTTATGTCCTTAATCCATTTTAAGTATATTTTTGTATATGGTGTAAGAAGGTGGTCTAATTTCATTTTTTGCATGTACCTGTCCCGTTTTCCTAACTCCGTTTGTTGAATGGACAGTCTTTACTTCAATGTACATTCTTTCTTCATTTATTATAGATTAATTGGCCATATAGACATAGAATGATTTCTGGGCTATTTTGTTCCATTGTTCTATGTATCTATTTTTATGCCAATATTATGCTGTTTTGAAAACCGTGGCCTTGTAGTATAATTTAATGTCTGGGAGCATGATTCCCCCAACTTTGTTCTTCTTTCTCAGGGTTGCTGTGGCTATTCTAGGTCTTCTTTGGTTCCACATAACTTTTAGGATTATTTGTACTAGTTCTGTGAAGAATGCCATTGGTATTTTAATAGAAATTGCATTGAATCTAAGATCGCTTTGGGTAGAATGGACATTTTAACTATATTAATTCTTCCTATCCATGAGCACGATATGTGTTTCCATTTATTTGCATCTTTTTTTAATTTTTCTCTTCAGGGTCTTATAATTTTGTGAGTACAGGTCTTTTACTTCCTTGGTTACATTTATTCTTAGGTTTTTTAATGCAACTGTAAATGGGATTGTTTTCTTAATTTCTCCTTTTGCTAGTTTGTTATTGGTGTATAAGAATGCAACCAATTTATGGATATAAATTTTGTATTCTGCTACTTTACTAAATTCATTTATCAGTTCCAATAATTTTGGGGTCAAATCTTTGGGGTTCCCTCTATGCAGTATCATGTCATCTGCACATAATGATAGTTTTACGTCTTCTTTTCCTATTTGGATGCATTTTATTTGTTTTTCTTGTCTGATTGCAGTGGCCAGGACTTCTAGTACTATATTGAATAGTAGTGGTCACAGTGGGCATTCTTGTCTTGTTCCTGATCTTAAGGGGAATGCTTTTAGTTTTTCACCATTGAGTATGAAGTTAGCTGTGGGTTTATCATACATAGCCTTTAGTATATGGAAATATACTCCTGTTTCCACTTAACTGAGAGTTTTGTTTTGTGTTTGTTTGTTTGTTTGTTTGTTTGTTTGTTTGGTATGTGGGTAGTTCCCTGACCGGGAATCGAACCCAGGCCGCAGCATTGACAGCACCAGTGCCAAAACCTTAAACCACTACACCACCAGGGAATTCCCTACTGAGAGTTTTTATCATAAATGGCGGCTGAGTTTTGTTGAATGCTTTTTCTGCATCTGTTGAAAGGAGCATATGATTTTTAGTTTTCATTTTGTTTAAGTGATATATCACATTATTTAATTTATGTATATTGAAGAAACCTTGCATTCCAGGAATGAATGCCACCAAATTGTGGTGAATAATTATTTTAATGTATTGCTAAATTTGATTTGCTAATATTTTCTTCAGATATTTTGCATCTGTGTTTATTGTAGATATTGGCCTATAGTTTTGCTGTTATTTGTTTGTTTTTTGTATAATCTTTATCTAATTTTGGACTAAGGGTAATGGTGTTCTCATAAAATGAGTTTGGGAGTCTTCTCTCTTCTTGGATTTTTTGAAATAGTTTGAGAACGGGTATTAATTCTTTTTTGAATATTCAATAAAATTCACCTGTGAAGCCATCTTGTCCAGGACTTTTGTTTGTTGGGAGTTGTTGATTGCTGATTTAATTTTGTTGTTAGTAATTGATCTGTTTAGATTTTCTGTTTCTTTTTGATTTAACCTTGAAAACTTGTATGTTTCTAAGAATGTACCCATTTCTTCCAGATTGTACAATTTTTTGGCATATAGTTACTCATAGTATTTTCTTATAATTTCTTATACTTCTGTGGTGTCTGTTGTCATGTCTCCTCACTCATTTCTGATTTTATTTATTTGGGTCCTCTTTTTTTCTTGAGGAGCTTGGTTAAAGGTTTGTGTGTTTTGTTTATTCTTTTGAAGAATGAGCTCTTGGTTCCATTGATCTTTTCTATTGCTTAATCTCAATTTTTTTTTTGTATTTCCACTGTTATTTTTATTATTTCCTTCCTTGTACTCATTTTGGGCTTTGTAAGGTTAAACTGTTTATTTGGAATTTTTCTTCTTTCTTTTGGTAGGCCCGCATCTCAGGTCAGCTCTAGCTGTGTCCCATTCTCGTTTGTGTCCAGGTACCTTTTGATTTCTTTCTTAATCTCATTGTTGACACATTCATAGTTAGTAGCATATTGTTTAGCCTCCATATGTTTGAGTGTTTTTAGTTTTTTTCTTGTAAATGATTTCTAGTTTCATACTGGTGTGATCAGAGAGAGCATGTGATATGATTTCAATTTTCTTAAATTTATTGAGGCTTGTTTTGTGGCCTAAGATGTGTTTTACTTTGAAAATGTTCTATGTGCCTTTAAAAAGAATCTATATTCTGCTGCTTTGGGATATGATGCTCTAAGAATATCAATTAAATCTATCTGGTTTAATGTGTCATTTAGGGCCACTGTATCTGTGTTGATTTTCTGTCAGGAAGCTCTGTCTGTAGATGTCAGTTGGGTGTTAAAGTCATTCCCCTACTGTAATTGTGTTACTATTGATATCTACCTTTATGCTTTATGTATTTAGGTCCTCCTATGTTGGGTGCATAAATGTTTATAAGAGTGATGTCCTTTGATAAAGGGATTGATCCCTTTATAAGTATGTAAGGTCCTTCTTTGTCTCTTTTTACAATCCTTGTTTTAAAATTTATTTTGTCTGATATAAGTATTGCTACCTCAGCTTTTTTCTCATTTCCATTTGTGTGAAATATCCTTTTCTATCCCTTTACTTTCAATGTATATGAGTGTTTCTTTTTGAAGTGAGCCTCTTGTAGACAGCGTATGTCTGGGTCTTGCATTCTTATCTATTCAGCTACCCTGTGTCTTTTGATTGGAGTATTTAGCCTATTTGCATTTAAAGTGGTTATTGATAGGTACATATTCATTGCCATGTTGTTATTTATGTTTTTGGTTTTCTTTTCTTTGCTTGTTTTCTCCTTTTTTTCTGCTTAAACAAGGCTCTTTAACATTTCTTGTAATGCTGCCCTGGTGGTAGTGAATATTTTAGGTTTTGTTTGTTTGTTTGTTTGTTTGTTTTTTGCCTAGGAAGATCTTTCTCTTTCCTTCAACTTTAAATAATAGCATTGCTGATAGAGTAGCCTTGATTGTAAGTCCTTGTTTTTTATTATTTGATTATTTCTTGCCAGTCTCTTCTGGCCTGCAAAGTTTCTATTGAGAAATCCGCTGATAGTCTTGTGGGAGCTCCCTTGTAAGTAAGTAGTTATCTCTCTCTTCTCTCTCTTGCTGCTTTTAGGATTCTCTCTTTGTCTTTAACCTTTGCCATTTTAATTATGCTGTGTCTTGGTTAGGCCTCTTTGGGTTCTTGACTGGGACTGTCTATGCTTCCTGGGCTTTTGCCATTTTAGAAAAGTTTTCAGTCATTATTTCTTCAAATAGTTTCTCGATCCCTGTTCCCTTTTTTCTTCTTGGTACCCCTAGGATCCTAATGTTGTTATGTTTGATGTTGTCCCAGAGGTTTCTCAGGCTATCCTCATTTTTTTTCAAAATTATTTTTTCTCTTTGCTTTTCCATTTGAGTGTTTTCTGCTACCTTGTCTTCGAGATTGCTGATTCAGTTTTCTGCTTCATCTATCCTGTTGGTGATTTCTTCTAGTGTAGTGTTCATTTCAGTTATTATAGTCTTCATTTTGGATTGGTTGTTTTATGGTTGCTCTCTCTTTGTTGGAAGTTTTCAGTAAGTTTTTTAAACAGTCTTATAACCTGTTTTCCAAACTCTTGCTCTGGTAGGTTGATTATCTCCATTTCATTTAATTCTATTCCTGGAAATTTCTCTGGTGTTTTTATTTGGGATATGTTTCTCTGTTTTCTCATCCTGGCTTTTTTTCTGTTTTGTGTTTGCTTCTCTGCAGCAGGTATATCTTTTAAGTCTTAGTCTTTGCTTGGAGGCCTTATGTATAACAGTATGTATCCTCTGTAGTCCAATGTTGCAATCTCTCTGATCTCCTGTGTGTGTAATCTAGTATTGTCCTTTGAGTGTGTTGTGATTGTTCTTCAGTTGTAGTTATGCAGTATGTTGTTTTCAGTACACCATTAACTGCCTGAAGGGAGTGGCAGAGTAACACTGAGAACTTCTGGGTTACCCAATGACAGCTGTTGCTACTGAAGTCCATAAGAATGTCTTTTCCCATTATTAGAGTGCCTCCATGTTGACAGGCCAAATCTCTAGAGGGCTTGGGTTTTCTTTTAAAAAGAAAAAAGACAAGAAACACACACACACACACACACGTCTACAGAAAAATAAAATTCCCTGAGAGTCTTGCAGTCTGCCACTTGCAGCACACCATTAGCTGTCCTGGGAGTCTTGAGGGGAGGGGTGGCAGAGCAGCAGTGAAAGTTTTCCAGGCAGCCTCAGACTCCTGCAAAAGACCAAAGGAAAGTGTACCCCTTGCTAGTAGGGCAGGGCTGATAGCTTGGATGCCCGCAATTCCTCTATGTGGGCAGGCCAACTCTTCAGAATGCTTGTGCACCCTTTGAAAGTTAAGAAGGGAAAGAAGTATTAATAATAATAATAACAATAATAATAATAAAGAAAATTTAAAAATAAGGATTAAAAACTAAAATAAAACTTTAAAACATTAAATATATATATATAAAATTAAGAAAAATAAAAAAGTTTAAAAACAAAATTAAAGAAACGAAATACAAATAAAAGAAATCATGAAAAAGAGTTTAAAAAGAAGAAAACAAAAGAAATGAGGAAAAAGAAAAGAAAGAAAAAGTAAAAGTTTTATGTAAGCCTTATCTTAGAAGATGAGAAAGAAAGAGAAAAAAGAAAAGTAGAATTAAAAAGAGAAAAAAGTTTTTTCCTTTCTCCTTCTTCCTTTCTCTTTGGCTGTGGGTCCCATCGCCTGTCTCTCATGCACACTGTTAGTTGCCTTAGAAGAGTTAGCAGAGAGGCACCGAAAGCTCTTTGGAGAGTCACAGAGAGCTACTCCTGCAAATGTCTGCAAGAATGTGTTTCCCCACTGGTTGGGCTGGGCGGATCACTCAGCCAACCAAAGTTGAAATGGGCAAATCTCCAGTGTATCTAAGCACTCTTCAAGGAGGGAGAAAAAAGAAAAAAAAGATAACATAATAATATTAATAAAAAAATAATTTAAATTAAAAATATAAAAAATAAAAATTAAGAAAGAATAACTATAAAAGAAAATTATAGAAAAATATATTAAACTAAAAAGAAAATGTAAGTAAATAATTTTTTTGAAAGCCCAGATGCTTTTCACTTGTATTTCACTTTTAGCTATGCAGCGGGAGTGACAGAACAGTACTGGACTTTCCTTGGTAAGCCATGAACAGTCTTCCCTGCTTTAAATAAAAAAAGAAGAAGAAAACTTAAGGGCAGGGCTGATGGCTCTGCCACTCTGGATGCCCCACTTTGTGGGTAGGATATAGTTCTGGGTGATCTGAGAGAAACCCCAGGGTGTCTTAACAGTTTCACTTTTCCAACCAGGTCTGCAGCTTGGCTTCACTCTTGATTTTTTTTTTTCTTTTTCTGTCTGCTTTGGAGGGGTTGCTAAATAGGGTAGGGCTGATGTACTGCTCTGTTAAAAACTAGTTAGAGGGATTTCCACAACTGGTAGGGTGGGGCTGGAACTCGCATCCTAGAGCACCCTGAGGGATGTAGTTTAAGCTTTGATGGGTGGGGGTTTGGGGTATGAAGTGAGTGGGCACAGATTTTGTTGGACCAGTGAGGTCTCAAAATTGGTTCTTTTGGGATGATTTAATATAGAAAAAATGGCATCCTCCTGTGTGCCACATGTGAGGCGAACTCTGCACTCAAACAATGGGACCCTCTGGCCCCCACTCCAAAATCCCACAACTCAACCCTTACCCATGGGGTTTTGGTACCTCTAGAATACCGTCCTTCCACTGAACAATAGGTGAATGTGGCAAGCCCATGCACACACCCCACAGAAAAGCATTTGAATTACCAGCTGACTTCTGTCCCACTGATATATTTATAGGCAGAATTCTCACTGATTTTCACTTTCAGACACAACAAGCTTTTTTTCTCCTGCATAGGGCTCCTTGGTTGGGAAGCCCAGTGTGGGCTCAGCACCCCTTACTCTTCTGTGGGAGCCTTTGGCCTGGCTTTTCTCTCCCAGAGTTCTTTCTTTGTCCATGGGTTTGTGGTGACCCTGTTTCCCTACCAGTCTCAGTGGGTTTCTTTCTTTATATGCTCAGCTGTCAGGGCTCTGTTCAGTCAGTCTTCCAATGTTTCCCAAGTATCCTAATCTGCCATCTTCTGCAAGCCTGAAAAGCTAGAATCTTTGTTGATAATTCATTAGTGAATCAATAATGCAATATAAATGAGGATTCTGTTCAACATTTAAAAATATTTGTATAATATATATATATATATATATATATAATTTATAATACAATATCAAAAAAAGCTGTTTTGAGGCAAACAAGCTACAACTACAGAGAATAAGCTTGAGCAAAATATTACAGTCAAACTTAGAAACATCTTAGATGTAGATACCAATATGACCCTTACTGATGTATCAGCCTAGAGATAGTTTGGAGAGAAAGCTGTTGAAGATGTCAAACCATTTCAGAATGTCTAGTAGCTGGAGGTACAGCATTTCCTCCTAGCATAACAGTGATGTCCTATGACTGCTATGTGGCCATCTGCAAGCCCCTTCACTATTCTACCCTCATGACCCAGAGGATTTCTGTCCAGCTGACCATAGGATCATTGGCCAGTGGCATGTTTGTGTCTCTAGTAGACATGACATTTAATTTATGTCTCTCATACCATGAACAGAACATAATTAATCATTATTTTTCTGAACCTCCTGCATTCTTGAAGTTAGTTCAGTAGAAACCTACAAAGCTAAAATGGTCATCTTTGCAATGGGCATTGTCATGTTCCTTGGCTCTATCTCCCTGTCTTTTTCTCCTACTGGAATAGTAACTGTACTGTGATTCAGATACAATCAGGTAAGGTGAGGTTCAAAGTCTTTTTAACTTGTGGTTCTCATTTCATTGTTGTTTTCTTATGGCTCAACAATATTTAGCTACTTGCATCCAAATTCCAAGAAAATGAATTAGGGAGATAAAGTGATCTCCATGTTCTACTGAGTCATAACATTTATGATGAAACCATTCATTCACAAACTGAGGAACAAGGATATGAACAAAACATTTAGAAAAGTGTTTGGAAGATATATCCTTTCAGAGGCAATGGTATTTATATTGATAAATGTGGGATGGTCAAGAAATTCATGGAATAAAATTTAAGAAACTATTATTTTTCTTTTTCAATATATTCACCCTTAACCCTAATACACTTATCAGATCTTTCAATAAGTTTATTTATACTCTCAAAAACATGTTTTGTTTTTGCCCTCAGATTTCAGCTTTAACATTTCATCACCTGTAAGTTTGTTCCCTCAAAACTGTTTTATTTTTTTAATATTTGGGAACAAATAATAATCAGACAAAGCCAGGTCTGCACTGTAGGGATGGTGGTTTTACATCTGGAAGCCACAGTCATGAAGAGTAGTAAAAGCAACATTGTTCCTGTGCATGACAGTGTTGAGATAAAACAGCACCAAATTTTCCTTTTTCTTTCTCCTTCATAGATCCTTTTAAATGTTTCAGAAGATTGAAAGAGTACTCTCCAGTTTTTGTGACACCCTATCCTTATAATCCAGCAGCGTCCAACCTTTTGGCTTCTATGGGACACATTGAAAGAAGAATTGTCTTGTGCCCTGCATAAAATACACTAAACTAATGAGAGCTGATGAGCTAAAAAAAGGTTACCAAAAATCTCATGTTATATAAATTTCTATTGGGCTTCATTCAAAGGCATCCTGGGCTGCAGATTAAATATGCCTATATGATCAACAAAATACTGTACATATCTCAAAAACAGGAGTCATAATTTTTCCATCTTATTGCAAGAGCTTGAATGTTTTAGGGGGTAGTGTGCCTTTTTCATGCCACTGCATGAACTCCTGCTTTAACTCAGGCTCATAATGATGAACTCAAGTTTCACCTCCAGTGACACTCTGGTTTAAAACCTCATCATTGTCTTCTCTGCAGAAGTCCAAAAATTGTTGTGAACACTGGACACACTGTTGATTTTGAAGTGGCATGAGCATTCTCAGTACCCATCTTGCACTGACTTTTGACATCCTTAGATGGAGAAGGAGAATATTCAAAATGGTTGTAGTTGATAATCCAATAATCTCTGCAAGTTGCATTTTACTCAGTCTGGCATCTTCCACTACAAGTTTTCAACTTTTTTGACAATGTCTGAGGAAGTGGCCTCACCAGGGCATCCTGGGTGGTGGTCCTCTTCAATTGACTCTCTGCCTTGCTTCAAAAGGCTATGTCACTTCTAAACCATAGATTTCCCAGAGCAATGGTCCCCATAAACTGCTAACATCTCTTCTAAAATGGTTTGAGGTGTTTTCCCTTGTTTTGTGAGAAATTTAATGATGGTGTGAAATTCAATTTTATTCATACTTGGGTTTTTCTTCATGTTTGACATGCTGCTTTGGTGATATTTGAAAGAACATGGATGCAAATAAGCTCAAATTTGGCACATATACTAATCTGAATTGAGCACCCAGCAAAGCCTGATGAGTTAGGTGACATCTCCCAAATTATGCCTTATCTTTTTCATAATCTTGTCAATTTCCTTGGAGATTACCCACACCTAGATTACTATAATATCCTCCTGATTGATCCCGCTGGACTTAGTTTTATCTCCTGCAATGCATTTTACACACTGTGGTATAATAGACAATTTTTAAAATAACACACATAGAAATATTAATATTACAACCTTGATGCCACTCTCTTACTTAACATAGTTTAATGACTTTCCTTAAGACCAGTTCCAATTTTCTTGTCATGTTATGCAACATAGGTCATAATCTGGCCAGGTTAAAATTTCATTCCTTGTTTCTTACTATGGTTTCTTAGCCTACCTTTCCTCTTTTATCCCTACTCAAACCCCACTTTCTTCTACACATATCAAATTGAAATTACCTAGGAAACTGTGTTTTCTCTTGTCTCTAGGCCTTTATGACTGCATCTCCTTCTGCCTAGAATGCCCCTTTCTTTCCTCTCTTTCTGTTCCTCATATCCTTGATCATTTTTCCTTGTAAAATCTTCCTGGTACTTCAGAACATTAGCTGTCACTACCTCCTAGAATCTTTCCTTGCTTCTCTCAGAGTGAGCAGCTGCCCTGACTAGTGTACTCAAAGATTCTTATGCTAATCCATAAATATAGGGATTGGGTTTAATTCGCAGTGTTTGTTCAATGAATGGCACAGTACCTGAATTATAGAATATCCTTAATGATTATTTGTTGAATGAATGAGACCAACATTATTGAGTTGTTGAAGACCTAGGGTACAGGTAACATTTCTTAACCAGTTGCATTTCCTAACTAGGGTCTTGCTTCCATTTCTAACTACTCATGGACACCTCATCATATCCCCCCCACCACCACCAACAGATAAGACCTTTACCTCAGATGAACAGGAGATACTGATGTTATATTTCATTGCAGGCTGTATATATTGTTTGAGGGGTGCCAAAAAGTGTAAATAGAAACTAGCAAGTAAAAAATGTAACTTTTGCATCAATAGTGGGGAGGGTACCAGCTATGAGAAAATGTGTGAGATCAGTGAGTTAGGGCTCTACTATTATTTTAGCTTTGCAGTCCATCTTTGGGAATGGGAAGCCTGTCTCTACACTTCTGAGAAAAGAATCACATAGGAACAAGAGGTTGCCTTGTGTGAGGAGTTAGTTCATGCTGCTTCTGTGATCCAGTCATCCTGTGAAGGAATGTTTCTAGCCATGAAGCAATTGCCAGACAGAGATCAAGTCTTAGGCTTTTATAAACACATTCACTCCTACTGGGCTCTAGAGGAAAAGCTGAGAAAAAAAAATCTGAGAAAGAAGAAACAGGAAGAGGACCCAAAGGAAAACCTGCAATGACTGGCTTCACTTTCCCCAGGGGCCAAGGTGAGCAGAGTCCTGTTTTGGAGGATGGCTCTTCTGCCTCCTTATGTAGTGACAATGATATGCCTTTACTCAGAAGTTTTATTTAAAGAGAAATCTCTCCCCAGCTGACATGATCCCTCCCTGGAAATGCTGGTCTAGGAGATAAAACTTTTTAAAATCCCTAGGCTGTGATTCCTGGCCTTTCACCTCTGCTTTCTTCTTACAGTAAATAAACTCTGTGGCCCAGATGGAACCCTCTCCCTCTTCCTAGTTCCACATCCCTGGTATTCACATAGTGACAAAACCTCAGGCTAGTATACATCTGTCCCAAGTCATGGGGTGTAATGAATACCCCATGGGGTCTCAGAAGAGCTATGGAAGTAGGACTTAGTCTTTTCCCAAGAGGTAATACTTTCACTGAACATAAATAAGAATCCCAGAGCAAATTAACAAAAACTAATGCATACATGGTTTCTACTTTTTCTTCCTTTGTTTCATTTGCTTTTAAATTTTTTCATTCAATATTTATTGGACTCCTACTATATGCTAAATTCCAAATACTAAATTATACAGCAACAAAAAAGATAGACAACTATCTCTTATGACATAAATCTTACATTCCAGGGAGTAGGGAGAGGGAAAACAAGAAATTATGTAGGTTATGTATTACATTATTTGAAGTGCTTTGGGGCTAAAAACTTAAAGTAAGGGGAATAGAGTGAAGTAAGGAGGAGTTGTAACTTTAAATAGGGTGGTTGGGTCAGACCTTATAAAGAAGATAACCTTTGAGTAAAACTTAAAGAACATTCTAGGCAGAAAAAAGAATAGCCAGTTAAAAGCTTTTGAAGTGATACTGATGAAGGCTGCAAGATGACCAACGGAGCTGGGGATAAAGCGGGTGAACTGGGATGTGTAGGAGATGAGGTCAGAGAAGCAAGTGAAATAAGCATATTGACCCAATGTAAAGATTTCAGCCTTTATTCTAAGTAAAATAAGGAATTATATGAGGGTGTTGAGTGGAGAATTAAAATAATAGAATTTTTTGTTTAAGGGGATTCCTCTGGTTACTCTGTTAAGGGCTTGAAAGGGACAAGAAAGGAAGGATTAGGTTAGGTTACTGTAATGGGTTGTTAAGTGATATGATTCTGGATATATTTTGAAAAAGGATTGTGTGTTTATAAATGTTAATATGTAAATGTTAGTATTGCGATGTTAGCTCTGCTCACTTAAGTAAGGTGATTAGGACTCTGCTCATTTTAGTCCATTAGAAATTCTCTCTGATACTGAGATTCATTTATAAATTCATGAATTAAACAATTACTTTCTTTGTGCCAGGTACTATGCTAAGCATAGTAGATCCAGTGGTAGAAAATATAGAGTTTCTGCCTTCTTTACATTGCAGTGGGTGAATATTGAGAGCCATGAAGATGGCTCATGTCTGAATTTGGAAGGTTTAGATAATCCAGGGTTTGCTAAGGTGGATTTCTGAAGACTTCACAGTGGCCCACCACTATATGAATAGGAAGGAGTCATTCTCTTAAGGGAAAGTGGAGTCTGCATTTCCTTCTGCTCCCTGTGTGGCAGAATTGGAGGGCAGGGAATCTGTAATTGTCCCCGGGATTGGGAGAGGGCTTCTCATTCACAGCAAGAATGTTTGCTGAGTCAGAAGACCTACAAATTGTTTAGTTGGTTGGCTGAAACTTGGGCCCAAAAGTGGTCTACTACCTAAATAAAATTGAAATGTCAAATACTATGCTGTACAACGGAAAATAATATAAAATAATATTGAATGTAAACTGTAATTGAAAAAAAATATGGGGATGTAAGGTACAGAATAGGAGATATAGTCAATAATATTGTAATAAACATGTATAGTGTCAGGTGGGTAATAGCCTTATTGGTGGTATCATTTTGAGAGGTAAATAAATGTCTACTCACTATGTCCTTTTGTATACCTAAAACTAATATAATATTGTATGTCAACAGTAATTTTAAAATATTCTTTTTGTATTTTTAATTAAATTTGTGGGGGCGACATTGGTTAGTAAAATTATATAGGTTTCAAGTATACAATTCTAGAATACATCATCTATGTGTTGAATTGTATGCTCACCACCCAGAGTCAGTTCTTTTTCCATCACCATATATTTGACCTCCTTCCCTCTTTCACCACTCCCCTCCCACCTTGTTCTCTGGTAACCACACCAAACTATTGTCTATGTCCATGAGTTTCTGTTTCTTTATTTAATTTCTTCCTTTGTTGCATTCAGTTTTATATCCCACATATGAGTGAAGTCATTTGGTGTTTGACTTCTGTCAATTTATTTTGCTTACCATGATGATCTCAAGATCTATCTATGTTGTTGCAAATAACAATATTTCATCTTTTTCTATGGCTGAGTAATAGTCCATTGTGTATATGTACCACATCTTCTTTATCCAGTCATCTATTGAAGGACACCTTGGTTGTTTTCACGTCTTCACCACCATGAATAATGCTACAATGAACATCAGGATACATATATTTTTGCAGACAAAAGTTTTCAGATTTTTTGGGTAGATATTCAGAAAAAAGATTGCTGGGTTACATAGCAGTTCTTCTATTCTTAATCCTTTGAGGGACCTCCATACTGTTTTCCATATTGGTTGTACAAATTTATATTCCTAGCAGAAGTGTGTGTGGGGATTTCATTTTCTCCACAGCCTCTTCAACACTTGGTATTTGTCTTGATGATAGCCATTCTAACAGTTGTGGTATGATATCTCGTTTTGGTTTTGATTAGTATTTGCCTAATTGCTATTGAAGTTGAGCATGTTTTCATATATCTGTTGGTCATTTGCATGCCGTCTTGGGAGAAGTGTCTGTTCAGGTTCTCTGCCAATTTTTTAATTGCCTTGATTTGTTTGTTTTATATTTTGTTGTCGATGTTGAGTCATATGAGTTCTTTATATATTTTGCATATTAGCTCCTTATCAGAAATGTTGTCTACAAATATCTTCTCCTATTTGATTGGTTGCTTCTTTGTTTTGTTGGTGGTTTATTTCGCTGTGCAGAAGGTTTTTAGTTTGATATAGTCCCATTCATTTATTTTGGCTTTTACTTCCCTTGCCTTTGAAGTCAAATTCGTAAATTCCTCCCTGAACTCAAGGTCTTTAAATTTAGTACTGATATTTTCCTTTATGCAATTTCTTATTTTAGGTCTTCTATTTAGGTCTTTGATCCATTTAGAGGTAATTTTGGTATATGGTGATGCATTGCAGTCTGGGTTCATTCTTTTGCATGTGGCATTCCGAATTTCTCAGCAACACTTATTCAAGAGGTTTTCTTTTCTTCATTGCATGTTTTTTACTTCTTTGTTGCAAATTATCTGACCATATAAATGTAGTTGTATATCTGTGTTTTTAATTTTATTTCACTGGTCTGTTTATCTTTTTCAGTCAATACTATACTGCTTTAATTATTGTTGCTTTGTAGTATAAATTGAAGTCAGGGAGTGTGATGCCTCAAGCCTTGTTTATTTTTCATAGGACTACTTTTGCTATTTGGGGTCTATTATGATTCCACACAAATCTGATAAATTTTTGGTCTATTTTTTGAAAAAAAATGTCATTTGAATTTTGATGGGAATTTAATTAAACCTGTATATTGCTTTGGGTAATATGGCCATTTTAGTTATGTTGATTCTTTCAATCCATGAACCCAGAATATCTTTTCATTTTTTGTGTGTCTTCTTCAATTTCTTTTAATAGCATCTTATAGTTTTTAGTGTATAAATCTTTCCAATTGTTTGTTAAGTTTATTCCTGAGTATTTTATTATTTTTGCTACTATTGCAAGGGGTACTTTTAAAATTTTTTTCTGAAGTTTTATTGTTAGCATGTAGGAATGCAATGAATTTTTGTACATTGATTTTTGTATCTTGCAACCTTACTGCATTATTTATTGTTTCTAATAGTTTTGTGTATATGTGTGTGTGTGTGTGTGTGTGTGTGTGTGTGTGTGTGTGTTTTGGTGAGTCTAGGATTTTCTTTTTAAAGGATCATGTCATTTGCAAAAAGTGAGAATTTAACTTCTTCCTTCCCAATTTGGATGCCTTTTATTTCTTTCTATTGCCTAATTGCTCTGGCCAGGAGTTCCAGTACTATGTTGAATAACAGTGGTGACAAGGGACATTCCTGTCTTGTTCTGTATTTTAGATATAAAGGTTCCAGTGGTTTTATCATTCAGTATGGTATTAGCTGAAGGTCTCTCATATGTAGTCTCTATTATGTTGAAGTACTTTTCTTCCATACTCATATTATTAAGTGTTTTGATCATAAATGGGTATTGTACCTTGTCAGATGCTTTTTATGCATCAATTGATATAATCATATGGTTTTTATTTTTATTTTGTGTATGTGGTCTATCACATTTATTGATTTGCAAAAGTTGGACCATTTTGTGACTCTGGGATGAATCTCACTTGATGGTGATACATAATATTTTTAATGTATTGTTGTATTCTATTTGCTAGTATTTTGTTTAGAATTTTTGCAACTGTGTTTATCAGAGATATTAGTCTGTAGTTTTCTTTCTTTGTGTTATCCTTGCCAGGCTTTGGTATCAGGGTAATGCTGACCTCATAAAATTTGTTGGGAAGTATTGCCTTTTCTTCAATCTTTTGGAAGACTTTGAAGAGGACAGGTATTGAATCCTCTTTGAATGTCTTATAGAATTCAGTATTAAAGTCATTTGGTCCTGAGCTTTTCTTTTGGGGAGGTTTTAGATAATTGTTTTGATTTCCATACTGTTGGTCTATTTAGATTATCTGGTTCTTTTTTTATTCAGTCTAGGTAGGCTATATGTTTCTAAAAACTTGTTGATTTCTTCTAGGTTATTGAATTCGGTAGCATATAGTTCTTCATAGTATTCTTATATGATTCTTTGCATTTCTTTCATGTTGTTATTTCTCCTGTTTCACTTCTTATTTTGATTTTTTGTGTCTTTTCTCTTTTTACCTTAGTGAGCTGAGCCAATGGTTTCTCAATTTTGTTAATCTTTTTGAAGAACTAGCTCTTTGTTGCATTATTTTTTTTCTAAATTTCTTTGTTCTCTATTTCATTTACTTCTGCTCTAATTTCTATTATTTCCTTCCTTCTGTTGATGTTGGGCTTAATTTGTTCTTTTTCTGGTTCTTTAAGATGTAATGTTAGGCTGTTTACTTGGGATATTTCTTGTTTCTTGAGATAGGCCTCTAATGATATATCTTTTCCTTTTAATACTGCCTTTGCTGCATCCTAATAATTTTGATAGAATGCATTTTCATTCTCATTAGTTTGCAGGTATCTTTTGTCTCCTTTTATATATATTTTTTTAACCCAGTTGTTTTTTAATAGAAAATTGTTTAGCCTCCTAATATATGTGGGGGTTTTTTCTGTTTTCTTTTTGTAGTTGATTTTCAACCTTAAAACTTTGTGGCCAGAGAATATGATTGGTATAATTTCAGTTTTCTTAAATTTGCTGAGGCTAGTTTTGTGACCCAGTATGTGGTCTATCTTTGAGAATATTCCATATGCACTACTAGTAAGAATGTATAGTCTTGTGTTCTAGGATGAAGTGATATGAAAATGTCAACTATATCCATTTACTGTAATGTATCATTTAAGGCTCATATTTCCTTATTGATTTTCTGTTTGGATGATATATCCACGGCTATTAATAGGATGTTTAGATCCCCTATTGAAATTGTGGTTTTTGTCAGTATCTCCCTTTAGTTCTGTTAGTAAAATTAGTTCTGTCAGTTATAAAATTTGGTGCTTATTGATTGGGGGAATGTCACGTCTTCTTGTTGCATTATTCTCTTTATCATTATGTAGTGTCCCTCTTTGTTTCCTGCTACTTTTTTTATCCTGAAGTCTATTTTGTCAGATATAAGTATGACTACATCTGCTTTTTTTCTCGGTGACAATTGCTTGGAGTCTCATTTTCCACCCTTTCACTCTGAGTCTATATTTATCCTTGCAGCTGAGATATGTCTCTTCAAGGCAGCATGTGGTTGGGTTTTGTTTTTTGATCCAATCTTTTACCCTGTGCCTTTTTATTGGTGAATTCAGTTTATTTACATTAAGGATAATTATTGACATATAAAGATTTTTATAGACATTTTAATTTTTTTCCATTTATTTATTTATTTAAATTCATTTTTATTGTTAGACTTATTGGGGTGACATCTGTTAGCAAGGATTACATAGGTTTCAGGCATACAATTCTACAGTGCATTGTCAACTTGATGTATAATAAGTTCACCACCTAATGTGACTTCTCTTTCCATCACCTTATATTTAGCTTCCCCCCCTCCTCTCCCACCCCCCCTTTCTCCCCTCCCTAACGCACTCGTCCCCAAATAAACATTAAACTATTGATTGTGTCCATGGGTTATTTGTTTGTTCATTTCTTTTTTTCTTTGCTTTCAGTTTTATATTCCGCATATGAGTGAAATCATGCAGTTCTTTGTTTTTTTTCTGTCTGGCTTATTTCACTAAGCATGATGATCTCCAGGTCCATCCATTTTGTTGCAAATGGCAATATTTCATCTTTTCTTACAGCTGAGTAATATTCCATTGTGTATATGTACCACAGCTTCTTTATACAGTCATCTGTCTCAGGGCACTTTGGTTGTTTCCATGTTTTGGCCACTGTGAACAGCACTGCAATGAACATTGGGGTACATAAGTCTTTGCGGACAAAGGTTTTCAAGTTCTTTGGGTAGATCCCCAGAAGGGGGATTGTTGGGTCAAATGGTAGCTCCATTCCCAATTTTCTGAGGACCTTCCACACTGCCTTCCACAGTGGTTGTACCAGTTTGCACTCCCACCAGCAGTGTACCAGAGTTCCTTTTTCTCCACATCCTCTCCAGCACTTGTTATTCCTTGTCTTGTTCATAATAGCCATTCTCACAGGTGTGAGGTGGTATCTCATTGCGGTTTTGATTTGCATTTCCCTGATAGCTAAAGAGGATGAGCATTTTTTCATATGTCTGTTTTCTGGTAGTTTCATGTATTCATTGTTTCTTTTTTCTTTAATTGTTAATTTCCCATTTATTATTCCTTCTTTTCTTGTCAGTGGAGGCAGGGGACGCTTCATTAGGTAGCACTTTCACTAATGCTCACTTGTCTCCTTTACTGTAGAAAAATAAAACCTCGCTCATCTCTGAAGCCAGGATGTACCTGTGATGGGGAAGGGCAGCTGGGGGAGCAAGTGGTTGCCCTGTAAACTGCTCTGCCTACCTAAGAGGTTGCTTTATTTAATTATGGGGTGACATTGGTTAGTGAAAATTACATAGGTTCCATGTGTACAGTTCTACAGTGCATTGTCTATGTGTTGGACTGGGTAGTGAACACATAATCCATTGTTTCTTTGCCTTTTGGTTTCAGTTGTTTTAATTTGGTGGTATTCTATGATTTTCCCCTCTCTATTTTCTCTTTTTTTATGTTATGTTTTTCAGTTATGGATTTTTTTTGATTGATTACCATTAAGTTTGTGTAAAAGGAAGTTTCATTATACAAGTGTTGTCTAGAAAATATCCAGCCATAAATGGCTTTATTTTTCATATTACATGGCTGGATACTATCCAAACAGCCCTTGTATACAGTGGCCCATTTTCTTAAGCATGCTCCTTATTTCCATTCTTCTTTGGAAATATAAATTCTTATTTCCTCTCCTTTTATGTTTTTGGTGTCCCAAGTTATCCCTATTTATTTTGCCTTTTTGTTTCAGGTCTGATGGCCTCCTTCTGTATTTCCTGAAATGTCATTATTGTGCTGAAGAATTCCTTCAACTTCTGTATATCTGAAACAGTCTTTATTCCTCCATCACTTCTACAGGATAACTTTGCTGGATAAATTGTTCTTGGCTGGTGGTGTTCCTCCTTCAATAGTTTGAATATTTGATTCCACTCCTTCCTGGCTTGTAGAGTTTCTGCTAACAAGTCTGATGATAATCTGATGGGCTTCTCTTTATACATTACAGTGCTTTTCCGTGGCTTCCTTGAGAATTCTTTCCTTGTCATTAATTTTGATAGCTTCAATATAATGTGCCTTGGAGAAAGCCTGTTGAGATTGAGGTAATTAGAGTTTTGTGTTTTTTTAATTTCTTGGATTTCTAGGATCCAATTCTTTCTAATAATTTGGGGAATTCTTATTGATTATTTGCTTGAGTAGACTCTCTGTGACTTCTTGCTTTCTTCTCCTTCTGGTATACCCACTATTCTTATTTTGCTATTTCTAATGTAGTCACTTCTTGTAAAGTTCTTTCATTTCTTTTAAATCTTATGTCTCTGTCTTCTTCCTTCTGTATTCATTTCTATATTTCTATTTCAATATCACTAATTCTTTTTTCCATCTTTTCACCTCTAGTTTCTAAGCTAGTTATTTCATTCTTTATCTTTTCTATTGAGTTCTTCATCTCAGGAATTTTAATTCTTTTTCTAAAATTTCAATTTCTTTGGTAAAATATTCCTTTTGTTTATCAATTTTATTTGTGAATTCATTAAACTGCCTGTCTGTGTGTTATTGCATCTTGTTGAGTTTTTTCAGAACAGCAATCTTAAATTCTTTGTCATTTGAATCACATAATTTTATGGCTGTCAGATAATTTTCTGGAGACTTTCTATTTCTATTGGAGCAGAGGTTTTAGCTTGATTGTTCATGTTTGTTATTGAATTTTTTTCCTGGGTAGATACCACATCTGGTAGATATAAAGAGGTTTTTCTTTGTTTTCCCAGTGGGTATCACTGTATCATTTTATTTTCTCTTGCAATTTTTCTTTTTCTTGCAGTGAGTGGCTTTCTCTGAGGTAGGCTTTGTGTTTGACCAGGTTTCCTTGGTCTCAGTTTGCTGCCCTTGTGGGAGCATGTGGTGGGCTATAGAGCTTTGAGCCTCTGAAACCCCAGTGTTCCCCCTGCTGCCAGGCTGAAGTGCTGGCATGTCTGTACAGAGCACTATGGACATTGAAATAAGTAACTCCATTTTAAAAACCCGAGGACTCCATACTTAGAACATGTGCAATAAGGATGTGTCTGGACCCAGAGATAAACAAGGATGTTTACATGCTAGCACCTTGCCAAGAAGACCCCACACCTACCATCTGGACCAGATAAGGCCTGTGAGAAGGGAAATAAAAGAGCAGGACTTTTGACTGAAAGCAGATCGCTATGATCTCACTGAGACCTCCTGCTACTGAGGACTCAACTGAGGCACCTGCTGCCTGAGGCTCTGCCTAATCAGAAGCTTACCAGCTGTGGTTTCTGGACCATACTGAGTGTAACAACTTTCTTTGGACTGGTTCATTACTCATTGCCTCTCTACCCTATGTGTGTGTGTGTGTGTGTGAATTCATAGTGTAAGAAAAGCATTCAAAAATATATTAAACGTGGTCTGTCTTGCTTCTGTCGCAAAATTGTGGGAATCCCTTAAAAACGAGGAAATGCCTGGCCTCAATGGCCCCACCTGGTTGGGTGGAGATTTGGTTTCCTTTTGGGAGTGCTCCTCCATCAGTTATTAGTCTGCTTGACTTACAGAAAAAGACTGCATCTTGGCCACTTTTAAAGTGCTCATGACAGTTTCTCAGCTTCCCTGGGCTCTTTGGCTGGTTTCAGCTGGAAAGGGTGGAAGCAGGGTTTTGTTAGGAGAGGTGATGATTGTTTTTGAATGATAGTAACTGCCTGCCTGCTGCCACTGTTCTGCCTCTACCATTCATTCACTCCCTGTAGCTGCTTTGTGTATCTGCCACACAGGAATCGTCTTCCCAGTTCTCAGGGCTGTAGATATTCTGCTCCTTAACCTGACACTCACTACTACAGTTTCTCCTGGGGGCAGTAAAAACAGTGGGAGGGTGTGCAGGAGGAGAGCTCTGGGAGGATAGGGGAAGAAGACCAGGCTCTGTGTCTGTTTTCTTCCTAGTGCTGAGGGCTTGAGGGCAGTGTGAGCTTATGATCTTCTGTATTTGGTCTTTGCCTCAAATGCTGGATTTAGCTGTATTATATGCTCATTCCTCAGGCAGGAAGGATGCAGCTGCAGAAGGCTTGCAGCCTTTTCATTCCTCCTCTCTACTTGGCTGGAGTGAGGTTTGGGCTGTAGTGTCTCTTAAAAAAGAGAGAAAAGGGGGTAAAACATATGGTGATGGAAGGAGAACTGATTCTGGGTGGTGAACACACAATGCAATAAGAGATAATGCATTATAGAAATGTACACTTGAAACCTATATAATTTTATTACCAATATCACCCCAATAAATTTAATAAATAAAAAATTAGATAAATGTCAGAATTGCTTTGGTATAGAATAAGGTGTTCAAAGGCTTAGGGAGATTAAACTGTTAGAATATATTTATCACATAAGACATGCTCACCCACTCCAAGAGAACATATCTTTCACTGTGGTTGCTCTTCTCTGTATGTCAAAAATAACAATGGAAACTAAAGCCATTAAACTAGGATTCCTAAATGCAATGGAGATAATGGAATCCCAGGATGGCCTGGGCCAAGCGATGGCACTTAATCACTGAAGGTAAGATGAGTGTAGTTATTGTATTGGATGGAGGAGTGAAAGTAGTAATTGTAGTAGTTTAAGTCACAGAGGCTTATAATAGGGCTAGTCAATAATGTCCCTAGAAAAGAAATAAAAGGCAACTTACTGAATTTTCACTTGATCTGTATAAGTGAAAGATTATATAGCAAAAAGTATAAGAAAGAGTTGCGGGTCAAGTGAATAGGATTCTAATTGAATCACCAAAACAGAGAGTTATAGCCTCTCAATTAGTTCCCCAAATTAAGCCAGTTTACTGACTCAGAACTCCTTGATTGAAAGGGAGGCTGGGTCCCTATTAGAAAGAATCCTGCTACACTCTTAAAAATTCTTGTTGTTAATTTTTCTCCCAGTTTCCCTCCAGATGACCTACAGCCCTTTACCAGACTAACATGCACTGGTTAAGGAGAAATGATCAGGTTTGGGGGGATTACTGTACACTGGTTTTAAACTGACATTAAGGTCTGGGGACTCAAAACATCACTGTGGTCCACTAATCAGAATAAAGGCTTATGCAAGTTATGAGATCAATGAAGCTTTAACTCATGCATGTCTCATTGTGGGTCTCATGGGTCCTTGAACTTATTTTGTGGTTATTTTCAGGCTCTGCAATGCATAATTGAAATAGATAAACTCAGCAATTGGAAGAATTTCCACATTGAGATCTTGACTGATCTATTAAATGAAGACTATTATTGGATGGAAGACCACATGAAAGCCACTACAGCTGCCTCATCTATGAAAATAGTAAAGCCAAAACAATATAGCAAGTCCTCAAATAATGTTTGGTTCAACATAGTTTTGTTAATAATGTTGATGACAAAAAGAATGGATTTCAGGTGGATTACTATCTCTGTGGAATTTGCACATTTACCCTATATCAGCACAACTTTTATGTGGAAACTCCAGTTTCTTCCCACATCACAAAGATGTGCACATGAGGTGAACTGGCGTGTGTAAATTGTCCCAATTTGAGTGAGTGTGAATGTGTGTGTGTGTGCATGTGCGTGTGCATGTGCGTGTGCTTGTGTTTGTGTGTGCATGTGTGCATGTGCATGTGTGTGTGTGTGTGAGAGAGAGAGAGAAAGAGATGAAACAGAATCCAGAGTCAAGGGTGGGTTTCTACCTTGTGCCTGAGCTACAAGTATAGGGTCTTGTCACCCATGACTCTGAACTGGAATAAGTGGATTGGAAAAGAATTACCTTATTTTTTCATTAACACTTCTTAAAAATATGGATAGCTCACATTTATTGCAATGTTTAATATTGGAAGTGTTTAGGGGGGTTATTTAAAAGTTTGGTGACTTTTTGTGATCCGAAATATTCTGTAAGATATTAACTCTTGTTTAATCTCAATTACCCTACGGCAAAATTGGTTTTATTATACTTCATTTTGCTTAAAGTCATAGCTTCCAAGAACCTCTATATGATGTTAAGTCAAGACTTACTGTACTGCATTCTGGAGGGAGTACAGAGATTAGTGATACATCAGGAGGAATGGTGATTCTTAATGTATTGATTTAATTTGCCTCTTTAACATGTGCAGAAAACTAATAGACCTTGGAGAATAATAATGGATTATTATAAGCTTAACCAGGTGTTGACTGTAATTGGAGCTGCTCTTCCAGATGTGGTTTCGTTGCTTGAGCAAATGAACATATCTCTAACCCTCTGGTATGCAGCTATTAATCTGAAAAATTCTTTTATTTCTCTACGCCTATTACTAAAGACCTCCAGAAACAATTTTCTTTGAGCTGACAAGGCCAGCAATACACCTTCATTGTCCTACTTCAGGGATAAAGCAACTCTCCAGCCCTGTCATAATTTAGTCCACAAGAGCCTTAATTGCCTTTTCCTTTCACAACACATTATCCAGTGCACTGATGGTATTATGCTTATTGGGCCTAGTTAGCAGGAAGTAGCAACTACTTTAGACATATTGGTGAGATATTTGCTTGTAAAGTGTGGGAGTGAATCTGACAATAACTCAAGTGTTTTCTACCTCAGTGAAATTTCTAGGAGTCCTGTGATGTGGGGCATGTCAAGATATCCCTTTTAAGGTGAAGGATAAGTTATTACATCTGGCTTCTCCTACAGCCAAACATTAGTTACATCACATAGTGGGTTTTTTGGATTTTGGAGGCAATATATTGCTTGTTTGGGTGTGCTATTCTAGCTCATTTTTCAAATAACTCAAAAAGTTTTTAGTTTTGAGTAGAGCCCAGAACAAGGACCCTGCAACAGATCTAGGCTGCCATATAAACTACTCTTCCACTTGAACAATATGACTCAGCAGATACAATGATGCTTAAAATGTCAGTGGCATGTAGGGATATTGTTTGGAGCCTTTGGTGGGCCCTTATAAGTAAATCATGGAATCAACCCTTAGGATTTTGGAACAAATCTGTCAGCCCCTATGGATAACTATTCTCATTGTGAGGAATACTTTTTGGCTTGCTGCTAGCCCTTAATAGACACTGAACACTTAGCCATAGTCCACCAAGTTACTGTGTGACCTAACTACCCATTATAAACTGGGTGTTATCTAACCTACCAACCTATAAGCTTAGATATGGACAGCAGTACTCATAAAATAAAAGTGGTATATATGAGGTCAGGGTCGAACAGGTTCTGAAGGCACAGGTTATGTGAGAAAGTGGCCCAAATGCCAATGGCCCTGCTATATTACCTTCCCTCTTCCAGCCTTTAAGCATAGCCTGATGGTGATTTTTCTATGACCAGTTGACCAAGGAAGAGAAAACTTGGACTTAGTTTACAGATGATTCTGCACAATATGCAGGAACCACCCCAAAGGGGACAGCTACAGCAATACAGGCCCTTATTAGTACATCACTGAAAGACAATGATGAAGGAAATTTATGTCAGTGGGCAGACCTTGACCAGTGCATCTGATTATTTATTTTGACTAGAATGAGAAATGACCAAATGTGTGTGTATGTATAATCTATACAATTATGGGCTGGCATCAATGGATAGCCAGGGACTTAGAAGGACATTGATTTGAAAATTGTGACAAGGAGATCTGGAGAAGAGAAAAGTGAATACAATTCTCTGAATAGGCAAAAATCATGAAGACAGTAGTGTCTCATGTGAATGCTCACCAAAGCTGACCTCAGCAGAGGAACATTTTAATAACCATGTGGATAGGATAACCCATTCTGTAAATATTAGTTCACCTCTTTCCCTAGTCACCACTCTCATTGCCCATTGAGCTCATGAAAATAAACAATGGTGATGGTGGCAGGAATGGAGATTGTGCATGGGTTCAGCAACATGGACTTCCATTCACCAAGGCTGACCTGGCTATAGTCTGCCCAATCAGTTAGCAGCAGAGACCAACACTGAGTCCTTAGTATAGCACCATGCTATGGTGTGATAAGCTGGTTACCTAGGAATGATTGATTATACCGAACCACTACCAACATGGAAGGGGCGGCACTATTTTCTCAGTGAGTGAGACACTCACACTGGATATAGATTTGCTTTCCCACAATGCAATCCATCTGTCAAAGCTACCACCTGTGAACTTTCTGAGTGACTTATCCACTGTCATGGTATTACACACAGCATTACTTCTGACCAATTAAAATAAAGTACACTTGAAGTAAATGAGATATAGTAATGGGCCCATGTTCATGTAATTCACTGATCTTACCATTTTTTCCACTATCCTGAAGCAGTTAGTTTGATGCAATGATTGAATAACCTTTTGAAGGTGCAATCACAACACCAGCTAGGAGGCAGCATGGCTGAGGCAATGTCCTCCAGGTTGCTGTATATGCTTTAAAATCTAAATCACCAATCAATGTACAGTGCTGCTTTTCCCATTAACAGTATTCATGTGTCCAGGAATCAAGGGGTGGAAATGGGAGTGACTCCATGCCAGGAATAGTTAGTAGGAAAGCTGGTAATGAAGACCCAGCACCAGGAAGGGTTAATAGGAAAGTTATGTAGGGAGGGGACTAAGTCCAAAGAATGTGGATAGGGAACACTCCCTCTGTCTCCACAGGCAGAAAACTGCCCCAGGGTGTTCCAAGGATGAAGTCACCAAGAAGAAACACAATAGCCTATTGAATTAGTATAGTTAAAGAGTAAAGAGTATAGTTAAAGGTGGTCGTGTGAATCCCCCTGAATTTCTTGTAAAGAATCTCAATAAAAATGGGCATTTGGAGATGCTCAGGGCTCTCGGTCTCACCAGCCATTTGCCCTCTGATCTCTTTCCTGTACTCCTTGTGTTCTGTCTTTATTTCTTCAATGTCTGGTCATCCCTTGAGTCCTCGTAGGCTGAGCTGGACTCGGCAGCTCCACTCTCTACTACCCATACTGAGACATCAGTAAAAGTTTTGCTTCCTGTCCTTGTGACTTTTGTGGTCTGAGTGAGGTCTTAGTTACAAAGGAAGGAATGTTTCCAGTAGGAGAAACAACAATGTTTTCACTAGGAGATTGTCATCTGGCCACTTTGGGATACTGATGTCTTTGAACCAACAGGTGATTGATCCTAATAACCAAGGGGAAATTAAGTTGTTACTACACAATGAAGGTAAAGAAGAATGTAAAATACAGGAGATTCCTTAGGGTATCTCTTTATACTGCTTTTAAAGTTCATAGAAAATAACAACAACCCCGTTCAGGCAGGACAACTAATGGTCCAGATCCTTTAGGAATGAAGGTTTGAGTCACACTACCAAACAAACAACCATCTGTGATCAGCTAAGGTGCTTGTTGAGAACAAACAGAATAAGAAATGGGTACTCAAAGAGACAATTATAGATACTCATTAAGGCCATGTGACCAATTGCGGAAATGAAATTTGTATTAGTTATCAGTATTTCTTTTGCTAAGAATAAATGAATATGAGGACTGTCTGGAAACAATCCAGCCATAAGTGCCTCTGGTTTTCATATTACATGGCTGGATACTTTCTGGACAGCCTATACACACAGACACACACACACACACACACACACATACACATATACATAATATTTGATATATATATCTATATCTGAAATATTTTTTTCTTCTTTTTTATTCCTACATCATGGAACATAAACTATATTTATAAATTAACTTTATGTCATAGTATTTAAATTACAGGATATCAAGAGAGAAAGGTAAACACTTGCAAGAACTTTGCATGTTCTGGAGAAAGCATTAGCATATTTTTGGTTATGCACAGGATAGTTGTATGTGTTACATAGAAGTATGACTTTGTTATTGTCTTTATTAGAAGATTAAGTGTGATTTAAGTGTTGTTTAAGATAAAGGAGATGTGTATGAGTGCCAAGTTGACAAGGGATAGACCATAATGTTTGGTTTTATGTGTCAACTTGACTAGCCTTTAGTCTTCAGTTTTTCAGTGAAATACTAATCTAGATGTTGCTGTGAAGGTATACTGTAGATGTGATTAAAGTCCATAATAATTTACTTTAAATACTAGACTGTATTCTAGTAATTTAGAGGACCCTGATTCAATCAATTGAATAACCTTAAAAGCAGAACTTAAATTTCCCTAGGAAGAAATTCCACCTGTGAAAAATAGTTTCAGCTGATGCTTGAGACTTCCAGCCTGCCCTTATATTTCAGAAATTCAACCATATATCATATATAAATATTGGCAAGGTTCTGAGGCCTTACTGAGTTATTTATACAGTGCTACCAACTTAGGTGCATGGTGGCAAATTTACAAACTTGTCAGATTTTGGGGACAACGACCGCTCTGATAGCCATTAAAGAAAAAGAGTTCCAAAATTGCTTTGATGGATGGACTAGACACTGGTGTCAGTGCATAGCTTCCCAAGGGGACTACTTGAAAGGTGACAATAATGCTATTCAGCAATGAAGTATGTAACTTTTTCTAGGATGAATTTGTAAAATTGACCTCATGTGTATCTATATATGTATATATGTCCTACTGACTTTGTTTCTCTGGTTGAACCCTTACTTATAGAACCAAAATTGTTTTCTGCAATGAAAGGAAAATTTTACCTTAAGATGGTAAAGTTTAGTCATCTGGGAAACTGTTATTATCTTCAGTTTTGACAGTTTACCTATTACTTTGTGCTTTTCACTGTCTAATGGATGTACAAGAAAACCATATCCTTTACCTATTCACTTCCTTCTCTGAAGATTTCTATTCAGCTATAGATCAATTACTTCTTTCCTTCTTGAATGCCACTACTCTGATTTTGAATAAAATAACATAGTATAACTGGAGCACAGTATTAAACATATAGCATAATTATATAATCTAATTATGTACAGCTTTTACTACTAAATTTTTAAAATTCAAATTGTGGACAAAGTTGTTAGTTATACTCTTCTGTATGCTTTAAGCATTTCAAAGGGAAATAGTTTAAATATTAAAGTAAAAGAAGTATAAAAAGCAAACCCATGACAATAAAAACAGAGAGAAAAATGCAGCTATAGAGATAATAAGATAACTCAGAAATCTAATCTATCATGTAAAAATAAGCACTTACAGAGAGGATTTGTATCACAAATTATCTAATGGTTTTATAGAAAACTTTAAAAATCAGATGGTTTAGACCAGAAAAAGAATGTCAGGGTATAAATGTAGATGATACTTGAGGTTATAATTATGCATGACACTAGAACAGCTTAACTAAAATTCAAGAGCATTCTAAGAATGAAAAGTAAACTTGTGAGATTTTGAAATAGCAATAGTTGTTAATTAGTGATTAATAAAGGTTTTTAAGATATATGCATATATATATATGCAACATATATATATGCAACATAGTACTGCTACTTTTTACAAAAAGACTAGAAAATTCCAGCTTTGGGATAAGAAATTGCCTGATTCAAGGTAAAACATCTGTATTTTAGTGTCTATTGTAAGGTCATGGCCCATAACACTACTTTCTGACCAAAGGAAAAAGGTATATATCATTAGGAACATACAGTGTTTAGGTTACAAGTAATGAAGCCCAGGGGAATATAATAGGTTTAGATAAATTTGAAACTACCACAACTTGTAAATTATCTTAATCTGCACAAAATTAAATGAAAACAATCTCATCTGGTTTATATTAAAACTTAATAAATAGAAAGACCATGTAGTTAAATGAAGTAAAAAAAGGATACGGTATCTAAATCAATAACCCAATTAAAACTTATGAAATGTGGTTTCCAAAGTGTTGGGATAAAATAGCCTGTCATCCTTAAACTCTTGGCAGACCATATTTCATTAATTTACTCATTCATTATTGTTGCTGATGAAGAGGGTACCAATTTCTCTTCTATCACTTTATAAGGGATAAAGGAAAGCATATACAGTAGAATCCCCATTAACTAGTAATCAAGCAACCAGCACTCTCAAGCAACTGGCAAAACTGGCAAAACTTTTTTTGCCAGTTGCTTGAGATTTTGCCAGTTGTTTGAGAGTGTTGGTTGTTTGAGTTTGAGTTAACAGAAAGTCTACTTATATTCATCTGGCATCTACCAATCCCCATGGGTGCTGATTAACTGAAATTTTGCTCCTTCTTAAGATATTGCATCTACCTTTCCAAAATAAAATAAAAACAAATAAGAAGAGGGATGTTTTGGTAAACCCGGGAAATTCCTGCACACCCAGGACAAGTACCCCAAAGAAAAGCAAAAAGCACTTGGCCTCTTGTCAATGCCAATGCTTTCATTACCTGAAAAGGCATGGACTTTAATAAATTACCATTAGATTTTTTAGATTTCAGCCTCCTACTATTACATCAAAAAAATTACATATGTAAAAGTGCTAACAAAGGAAGAGAATTAAAGTATAGAAAAAAAAATACTCATATATACCATAATTTCTTGCCTAGTTTTCTTCCTTTGTTGGAACCTCTACATTCTGTACATATGATATGATATATGATATGATATGACATGATATGAGTGTATATATGTATGTGTGTGTATGTGTGTGTGTGTGTGTGTGTGTGTGTGTCTATAGACATTTATCATTAAATTTAACCCTAGTGCCATAATCTTGTCCTAATGGTATGATTTGGAAATCACAAGAGGCCACAGGTTCTCTCCAAAAAATCAGGTGTCAGATAAGAAACTGAAAACAAACCCACCACAGACACAAAGTGAGGATTCTCAAAGAAGAATTATGAGATCATATTCAGGGTTTGGGCCTTCAAATCTGAGTCAGAAAGAAGTCTTTTGGTAGTACCAGTAGTAAGTAAATGTTTTCTTATTGGCAAATTCCCAGATTTCAGGAGCAACTATAAGGCAGGAGATTGTGGTGACTGAAATAAGTGCTAAGGATGGTCCAGGAAGTAGAGTCAGGAAGCAGAGTCAGGAAGCAGGGAAGTTCAAAATCTGGAGAAAATAATAGCAGAATATTAACTGGAAAAGACCCTCCTATCCAGGAGATTTGCTGATGCTGGCTACTCCTCAGCTATGTTGTAAGTCTTTTGAAGAATCAGGTAAATGTGGCTAAAATTATTTATCTGTCTATTTCTGGACCATGGCTTAAAAAAATTGAATGAAGAAATGTCTGCCCACTTAGAATAATTAAATACATTTTGATTTTTTAGATAACTCCTAATAACACTAATAATAATATCCATATATGTATCTTTAACTATTACTATCACTATTATATAATATATAACTATTATAGATTATTATATATAACTATGGATGCATATATAATATAGTTTTATATATACATATATATGCACCTGTATAATAGTTCTATGTATATATAATAGTTTTATATATACTCTGTGTGTGTGTGTGTGTGTGTGTGTGTGTGTGTATACACATAAAATTTCAAGTTTGATACCAAATTGTGCATTCATCTATTATATATCCTCTTCAAAGACTGACTCAAAGTTTTTATACTGCAGGAAAAAGTGTTACTTGATTATTCTATCCACTTCTTGAATCTGAAAGTTCTCTTTATTATGGATGTGGCTTCAGGACAAGTTGCATTTAAGGAGCTGCCTTGGGAGTAGAGAGTCAGAATATTCAACAACAATGCGGCTTTCCAGGGCACAGTGTGATGTAAGGAGAGAATGGAAATTAAAAACACCTTCTTCACAAGTAGAGATAGGAGAAAGAAAAAAGTAGAGATAAAAGTTGAATTGCAGAAGGGTCCAAGATGGTGGATTAGGTAAATGCTATGCCTACTACCTCTTAGGATCACAGAAGAATTACAAATAAATTAAAGAGCAATCAATCTGAAGAATCATCTGAAGACTAGCTGAACAGAACTCCTATAACTAAGGGTATAAAGGAGAGGCCATATCAATACCAGTAGGAGTTGTGGAGAAGTGAAATGGTCTGACTCCAAATTCACAGATAGTGGTTGAACAGTGGGAGGGACAACTTGCCCTGCAGCCATTGTGGGGAGAAAAAAACCAGAGGGGAGGTGACTGGGAATTAAGAAAAATACACAGACATACACACAGACCTAACAGATAGCAAAGCTGGGACCGGGTGGTTCCCTGCGCCCTGATGGAGATGCAGAGACCCTTCAGGTCTGCAGCAGGTTTATTTTATATTCCTAGAACCAAAGGTATAACTTTTAATTGCAAAACAATGTTGCTGACACCCATCCTTTCATCCTGTTTATGATTCCTTTGTCTCTGCAGGTAATGTTGCTTTCCTCCTTCCCCTTAGCCAACCAGAAACCACATCCTGAGTAGTGTCCTTGTTCACCAAGTTTGGAGCAGCCTCACAAGACCCCCGAATCCTGGATTCCAAGTACACAGGTAGCCTTGCTAAACCCATTTTCTATCAATTGACCTGGCCTCTGGCTCACACATTGCCCACAACACCTCAGTAGCCAAGGTTCCCCTAGAAGAGGAAAGGGTTCTAGTCACACTCTGGGCTCTCCAGCCCTGGGGACCTGGGCTGGAAAGAGGAGTTCCCACAACATCTGGCAGTGAAAATCAGTGAGAATTCTGTGTCCATGCTGAGACAAAAGGCAGCTGGAAAACCAGACACTGTCTTAAGAGGTGCACACACAAAACTCACTTACTTGAAAATACTCACCTGGTCTCCCATGCAAGGGGGACAACTTCAGGGGTGCCTAAGACATAGGAGGAAACGTCTGAGCTGTGTGATTTTGGAGTAAGGCTAAAGGGGCTGTTGTGGAGCCTGCCTCACATGTACCCTGCAGGAAGATGCCATCTTTTCTATGTTGAACCTTCTCCCTAAGGGCCAAATCTGAGACTGCATTGGTCTAGTGAAGTCTGCACACATGCCCTATCTTGGTGACACTCTGAGTCCCTGCCTGCATAGCTAATACTACATTGCTTGGGCACTCTCAGTGACTGAGCAATCAACCCTTCCCCACAAGCTGCAAAGGATGTTTGCAACATCAGATGGCCCCAGGCAGCGTGGGAATTTCTGGTGGTGAGAAGGCAGAGAGACCCTGCACTGCAGCCTCTCCTGGTGGCTCTTGGTGACCTGCAGGCCTGTGGTGAGTGATGGTTGGCTGCAGCATTCTCAGGGCATTTTCATTAAGTGGTCTCAGGCTAAGCTTTGGTACCAAAACCAAAACTGCATTAACTTTCTAAAAACCACCACCCATACCCGGTAACTCCTTGGAACAAAACTCTGCCCATATAGGGCTGCATTGCTGGGGGCATTTTTGGTTACTAAGTGGCAAGCACCACCTTGTTTGTTGCAGAAGCCTTTTACAAAAGTGAATGTCCTGTGGTGGCCAGGTAAACGTTCGGTGGTGAGCAGTGAGCTACAATCTGCCCCACAGCCTCTCTTCAGCAACTGTAAGGGATTTGTGAGCCTGAGGTGAGCAGTGGCTGGCTGTGGTATTTTCAGGGCATTTTGTGTAGTCACAGGCTGGGCACCGCCCTGAGGCAAGTGGTGGCTGGCTGCAATTTTCTCAGGGTAATTTATACAATGGTAACAGATTGTGCACTAGCTCAAAAACTGAACCTGCATTAAACTTATAAAAACCATTGGTCACACCTCCTGTTTTCCTGGAACCCCACCCCCACCCTGCTAGTGCTGCATCACTGAAGGCACTTTAAACACTGAATTATCCATCCTGGCCTGCACACATAGGAGGCTCCTTCAATAACTGAGTCTTTATAGGCAGCTAGCAGGTGGATACCAGAAAACCTAGGAGGTCCTGGGTCTTTTGCTAAGTTGCAAAAGGCACAATACTGGTGGAAGCTGGTCCTAGTTCACAGCAAGTCCACTGCCACATGCCTCCAGGTTTAACACAGGCAGCAAGGGACAACATATAACTGTGGTTCCTACCAGATAGCTGCAGGCACTCACAGATAAGGCCAAAATTGGCCTGCATGGGAGCCATTCACAAGAGACTCAAGAAATAGCACATCCAGAGGTCAAATTTGAACCACACTGGGGCACCACCTGGCTAGCCCCACAAGCAGCACACCAAAGGGGAGTCTCAAAAAGCACAAGAACTCACTGGGTCAAATTCCTTTCTGAGGGGTCATCTCCCACACAACAGTTCATACATTGTGGTGGTAGCCAATCCTCACAGTCTGTAAGCATGGGAGTCAATCTCACACACTGACGCACCAAAAACAATCCAGTTCAACTACAACAGAAGAATACATACAACACACTCAAGGAATAGTCCTGAAACATGGGCACCGGATATAAGGAAGACTTCACTATTAGACCACATAGGATATATATTACATAAATACATACAGCAAAGTCTGAGAAACATAAAATATGTACTTAATACACACAAGCAAACACAGAGAGGCAGCTGAAATGAGGAAACAAAGAAACATGTTCCAAATAAAAGAACAGGAGAAACCTCCAGAAATAGAACTAAATGAAAAGGAGGTAACTAACACCTATAAGAGACAGATTTTAAAACAATAGTTAAAAAAATGCTTAAGAAATTTAGTGAAATTTTCAACAAAGAGATAATAAGCATAAAAACGGACATAGAAACTATAAAAAACAGTCAAAATTAAAGAATACAATAACTGACATGAAGAATACAATAGAAGGAATCAACAGCAGATTAGATGAAGCAAAAGATCCAATCAGCAAATTAGAAGACAAAGTAGCAGAAAACACCCAATCAGAACAACAACAAAGAATATTTTAAAATTAGTTTAAGGGACCTGTGGGACAACATCAAGAGTAACAACATTTGCATCA